>VXBA01004174.1:656014-873737 GCA_013399895.1 Serilophus lunatus | reverse complement strand
GGGCAGGGGGAGGGCTGCCCACCATCGGGGGGGACCTTATGGGAGCTCCTGGCTCATCGGAAACAGGTAACAGCAGTCGGCTTTGACATTTACTTTTGTATTTCAAACGCAGCAAACGTTTGCCGAAGGAATACTCTGTGCCTACTGGAGAAAGTTCAGGATAAGCGGTCCGTTTCCCACTAAACCCCAACAAAATGAGAAAAAAAGGAAGAAAAAACAGGACAACTTATTTTGGGCAAAGATAAAAGGAAAACTTGGTATGCTTATGTGCAATGTAAAAGATCACAAAGATTATATAGACCTGATATTTTGTCCTGACTTAATAATTTCACTTGCAATTTGTTTGGTTTTTTTTTTTTAAAATGAAATGCCTCTGATCAGAATTATGATGTGGCTTAAGCAATTTAGCCATTCAAACTGTTCTTTCAAGTTATCTGGCATCTAGTAATTGAAATGAAGTTATACTTTTGGCTTTTTTCAAGGCCTAGATTTGAAATGACAGATTTGTTAGCCATACAGTCTCTTCATACAAAAAAAATCGCTACTGTAAGGTTGCTAGCATCCACACTGTATTTTGATATTAACCACTGCAAGATCACTAGTCTATACAACAGAGTTGTTTCATTGTGTGCTTTGCCATACTACCTTCCTGAAGTCGATGGAACTGAGTGCATTTGAAGACAGAGGAAATCTTCAGATGTTCGTAATATTCTGTACAGGTCTGGACAAAAATGGATGAGGCAACTAAGTCCATTGTGTTTTATGATAAAGTGCTGTGGTTATAAACAATGTACTAAGGGATTCTATTAGTGCTGAGAGATTTTGATTTCCCCATTGCTAATGCCAGATATGTGGGGGGCCAAAAAAACTAACCTGTTTTTTTTACATTATTACATTTCATACCTTTTAGCCATCAGGCTTTATGTCCCTTCTGTGTCATCCTGAGTACTTAAAACATCATTATATTCTTCGTGAAAACTGAATTTCTCATCAATAATGTGATTTTAGGAGCTGAAGCTTAAAAAAGAAAGTTCTGCCTACATGCCTTTGAGAAGGCACAACGTTATGGAAGTTATATTAGTTAAATGATATTATTATTGTTTGTGTGGTTTGTGTGTCATTTTTAGCTATCAAAGCATCTACGGATATTATATATAGATAAATAGGAATGAGACTGTCCAAAAATACTGCTAAATCTTGATCCATTAAAGCCAGATGCTGTGGCAAGGATGGGAATACAGCCACTGCTTTTGCCAAGAGCCAGTTTGGGACTATATCAACATTTAGCCTTGGACCCTTTTTTCCCATCCACTATCGAACTCTGATAGCCTTCAAATAGTACTGTTGAGGAATTCAATCAATATCTTGCTGATTATTTATATACTCTATATAATTGTGGCTTTTTTTTTTTTTTGACAAGTAATCAGTCTTTGCTGCAACCTAGCTTAGACTATAAATGTTTTCCTCATACCGCCAAGTTGCTATGTTAAATTGAACACAAAGATTGTCTGCCATGGAGAAAATGATGTTTAAAAATTTCTATTTGCAAGTATGAGAAGGAGAGGGGAAGAGCATTGTTTACTGTTGTTTACTGGGGATTTTACACAAGAACAAATCAATTTGGTTTTATTTCCAGTCAAGATCTGTTGACTGAAAACTACTTTAGCTTCAAGGATTTAGGGTAGTAAATCCAAAAATTGGTAGCAGCCTCTTAATAATGGGTAAGAAAATTGTGTAGGAAGCCAGGAACATGAACAACACAATTTACAGAGCTACTGGAAAGTTCAGAGTAAAATGACTTTCTCTTCTCTGTCTTTTTCAGTAAACGAATGAGTGCATTTTTCTAAAATCAGTATCAACCTTTATTGCATTTTTTTCAAAAAACAAATAATGTGCATGTGGGGGTAGGCCTGACAGAGCAAAGAATGTCAGTGGTTTTCTGTCCTATCTTCTAGCATAGGCAAATTTTATAATAATGTGCTACATAAGAAATTCATGTAATGGCAAACTCACTTTTCACAGAGATTGCTGGCATCATTCCAGGGGAGGTAGCAGATCTGCATAAGTGTTTTCTCTCCCTGCTCTGGAATGGCAGCACTCTGTGTACACTGTCTGCAATGTATAAAATGTATATTGTCAACAACCTAAGTACACAACACTTAGCTCAGATGAAAACCAAGCAGCTAACAGATATCAACCATTTTCAGAAGAAGTTTTTTTGTTCTGATTTGGTTTGTTTTGGTCCTTACCTAAGCTTAAAATTGCTGTAGTCAGTCTATCCAAGATCATGAACTCTGCTAAGGAAGAAATACTGATCCACCTGCTTAGAAAGCAGCTAAAAATGCATTTTTTAAAATAGTAAATATTTCATTGTGCACTCCTTCGTTCAACACAAACCCTTGCGTTACTTGTATTAATGTCTAAGTGTCATGGTCTGTGCATATGTGTATAGATAAACGTCTTGAATTAGTCTGGCTGCAGAGGGAGAGCAATGCCATCTGTTGCCTTCAACTCACAGCCCCAAAGGCCATAGATCTGATCCAGGGAAATGACTTTGTATTCTTCTATTTGCAATATTTCTTATTGTTTCTTACACCTAACACAGGAGTTGCTCTTGGTGTCCCAGCTTCATTTCAGCAGTGAAATTTTACTGGCTACTGCAAATTCTTACTCATACCAGGGCTTTCTGCTACGAAATCCATGAAAAGGAAAAGAGCAATGGGCAGTCTTCCTGTCCGCATCCTGAAATCAAAAAATAGCATTGTTGCTGAAGGGACGGAGAAGGAGAGTTAAAAAAGCGCAAACAGATAGAAAACTAAAATCAGGATTTTCCTTTTAGTAGTCATTGATGCTGAAGACCTGTACAGGGGTTCTTGGAGAGTGAACATGCTGACCTCTTCTTTGAGTTCCCAAGCCATCCTCAGGTAATGTCCCAACCCCTCTGAAGGCTCCATGCTCTTATACTGCTCTAAATTAATGAAAACAAGAACTGAAGAAAATTGAGTAAAGAGGTGATAAATTTTTTCCAAGCCAAATTTTGTCCTGATCCTTACAAGTCTTTGTAGCATAACAGAAAGAATAACTGGCAAAATTTAAGGTTCCCTTAGCATAGCTGTGTCCAGACTGACTACATAGTTCGTATTTGGAGTCTCTCTTAGAGATACTGGAGAATTTTTGTCCCCTTTCCTCATTATTTCAACTGTCATCAGAGTCCTTTCCTCTGTTGCCATTCCATGTAATAATTCTCAAGTGTATCATCGAATTCAGCATTAGAAAATTTACTTGGAGTTCAGAACTGTATAATTTTACGACCGAAACCGTCACCCAAAGTGTGTTTTGGGATATCAGAGGAGATCATGCTCACAGATAACAGTGGGGATTTATAGCAGGGTTCTGTTTGACCTCTTACTTAACTTTGTCACTAAGAATTCTTTTTAAGGATGCTCTACTGTGGTACATAGTGAGCACACATTTTTAATATCCAAGCTCTAGATTGACTGTTGCTTCTTACGCCCCCTACTACACTTTTAGCTCCTCTTTCCTCTTTTAGCTTGATGAGTCTAATTCAAATTCCATTGGCATTAATGAAGTGCCCTCGTTGACTTCAATAATCTTTGAATTGTGTCTAGTATCAACTACATTAACATAATCAAGTGAGAAGTAATTGTTAGGGATGCATTATTTAGCACTGATTGGGAAGGTACTGTCAGCTCCCAGTGTCAGCTGGTGTAAGATATTATTTTATAAGGTCTTGATTATTAAATTAATATTTTGGGTTATGAATCTTTCAGTTGTGCTTTCACTTCTTATTGTGCAATATTCTGTATTTATATTACCATTCCCCTAAAATGTACATTGGGAGGGTTCAGCCACATTATATCATTTCTAAATCTGTAATCTGTTCTGCTGTGAAGTTTTCATTTCTTACAAATCAGAGTGAAGTGAAGGCCACAATGTGCCTCACATTCCTCTCTGTATCAAGTAGTGAGATACACCCTGCATTGCTGCAGATATGGTTTTGACATGATGGCACCGATTTGGGCATAAAGCATTAAGACAAAGAATATCAAACTACTGATGGTGCATCCCGGGATAATTCTATCAATCTCTGTCCGGGGAGTGTGATCAGTAATCACAAAATATGCAGTTGTAAATAGGAAGCAAGACAAAAAGGTCGCATGCATAAGGCAAAGCTGTGGCCCAGCTCTTTGTGGCGAGGGTGTTAGATGTTGCCCTGTCTCTAGAGGATCTGCCAGTGGCCAGGATGTGCAGTAATGCATGTGGTTTAAGTTTTTTAAAATCAGTTTATAGCTTGACTGAATTTAGAAATATTCACGGTGCCAGTTACCACCAATTTAAAAGCTATACATGGTCATAATTTGAGCAAATTTAGAGGCCACAGTGGTGCAAAAGTAGGAGACAAGATGCTTTCTATGGCAGCAATCTCAGTTTTGTTAATACCTATGGGGCAGTTAAAAGTAGTTTTGTTGATGATCAGGGTTTTTCTCCAAAGACCCGCAGGGGACACAGAATTCTGCTGCAAGTCAGCTGCTTGCCTTAAAGGAACACATAATTTGGTTTTAGTGAAGTCCAAAATGATTAACTGTCATATTAACCAATGCCTAGACTTGTGTCAGCAGCTAGAATAATTTCACTTTAGATTCTAACTTTCAGTCTGATGGGCTTTTGTGCTGGTGGAAAGCTTCATCAGTCAATAGAAGTCCATCTGCAAACTTATTTCATCTTGCGAAGACCAGACCTCAGTCGGTAAATCAGATGTGAAATCTTCCTCTGCTTGTCAGGTTGGAATGAAGATTCTAGAGAATAAAGTGATTTAAATTTGGGGGCAGAGAAATGTGTGCATGTGGTATTGAGCTCAGTAGTGTCATAATGGGTTGTCTTAAATCACTCCCAGGATAAGGAAAACCTGCAGTGTGACACCAATATGTGAAAAAGGCCCCTCACTGGGGTGAATTGCTGCACTTCCACAGCTCAGAGAGGAGAGATGGTCCATTAGAGTGTGCCTGCAGTACCAATGTCTGCTTCAGAAATGGAATGAAAAACAGAATACACTTGCAGGTAATACAGGAACCAAACCTCAGAAATAATTCTCACAAATCAAAGCACGTAAAGTGTGCTTAAGCACCAAGAAAAATCATTTATAATAAATTAGTGCAAGGACCTGTTTTTAACATGTAGCTGTTTACATAGGTATTGAAATGAAATATAAAGTTGGTGGGTGGGTTCTGCCTAGGCCAGACAAAAGCCTGGAGCTAGATGATGGACATGTGAAAATGTTCAAGCCATGTTTTTGGTGGGAGGATCAATATAAAAGAACTTCAGGAAGGGTACATAAACATGATTTACTTTTCACCTTTTTCTGGCTTACTGCAGAAAATTGTAATTGAACTTCAACTGGTCTCTGAATTATTTGGCCTTCTGTTAATGCAGCAGAGAAAGATCTTTGATGGATGTTTATTATGATTCTGATGAAAGATCTTATGCTGTGTAACATGAAAATCAAGGGAGAAAACCAACCAAACAAAAATAACCCCACTGAAACAAACAGACAAACAAAAATAGACTTTTAAAGATGGTTTCTACTGTATGCTATTTAACCTCTGTGGTTTTCCTTCTCATATCTATCCAGAGTTCCTGCTTATAGGTTCCTGTAGTCCATAAGCTGCCATCACTCACCTCTTGCTCTTCTTTTTCACTTTCTCCCTTTAAATGTTAATTCAAAAACTAAGAAATTAGAATTTTCATTGCAGTTTCTAGCCACAATATTGCTAACTGGAATTTTTTTTTTAGTTTTTTAAATAACTAATCTGAGGTAACTTTCTACGTAAATTAAATTCCAAAACACAGTCTCCAATGCTTCTAAAATAAAATAACCAAGTAAAATAAAGTAACGTTATCATGGTAAAGTAATAGATCTACAAAAGTTTCTTAGAGTGTACAGTGGAGGTATATTTCCATCTCACTGGGTTCAATGTACATGGCAGAAAACAACAGATAAAGTTTTGGAGGCATTCTGTTTGTAACTGGAAAGCTCAAAGGGTTAAGGATTCTTTGAAATAGGATAAAGGTATCTGTGTTCCACGAAATACCAGAAGAATTATATTAATTCGCCAGGTTGCGTGATTCAGAAAATAAAGCAAGAAAAACATACATACCCATAAGGAACAGTTAACTATTTTTTGCAAATCAAAGAACTTTAAAAGCACTAATAATAGGTTTATTGCTGAATGGCATCTTTTGTAATTATTTGTTTCTGGACAGATACAGGATGATCTGCGTCCATTTTCTTTGTGTAAGTAGAACACTGAAGTGTTTAACTGGGAAAAAAGTGCTGATTAAAGGCACATCTAAATTTACCCCACATTGTTTGGGGATAACTAGATTGTAAACATTGATCAGTGTGTTAAACAGCCCGAGTATATCCCAGGCCAAAGTGGGCAGTCAGAGTCATTAAGTATTATGTAGAATTTACCGAGATGAAAGAAGGTGGAAGGGTTTTCCTATGTTTTTGATGATTTAAACAAGTCAATAGCATTACTACTTTCTCACGCAGCAAAAAAACACCAGGTAGATGTTTCATGCCCCAGCTGTGAGGATGACCCGCCCCTCAAGCAGGCTGGTCTGGCTGCCTCCAACAGCTCCAGCCTCCAGCAGAGGGTGCTGGGGCTCCCCCAGGAGCTACTTCTTGCTTCAGTCCACGTCCTCACCTGGTTTACCCTGTCTGCTATTCAGAGCTGTTAGAAGAACCCCAAAGCACATCAAGGGTGTTAAAGCAAGATGTTAAAGATAGAAGCTTGGAAGAAAACATGAGTTTTTAATAATATTAAACTAATAGCTATGGAGATTATTTATCTTGATTGTCTCAGCAGTTTCCAAGGCAGTAAAGGCTGCAGAATGTGCATTGCTTCCAACTTATTAGGAAATATCAGGTGGTGTAGACTGAATACTACCTCAGACCTCAATGTGTCAGAAAAAGTAAAGGCTTGCAAAGAAAAAAAGGTTATCTGATGAATCTGGTGAGGGCTTGATGGTCATGTAAAGGTCTGCAACAGCATTTATTTGCTGGGAGTGATATTTTTAGTCTGGAACTTGAAAGATTTTGAACCTTCACAAGGTTTACCTGTCAAGGCAGCTGACATAAGCTTTAAAGATTGATTAAATAAATGACACATCTTGCACTGGAGGCTCCCAACTATCAGGCAGTTATTAGCTTGCTACAGATTTATCCCCTTTTCATTTTATGGCAGAAATTTATTACTGAACTCCTGCACCTCTCTTCCCAGGGCACAAACAGGTCTGTGTCTCTATGGAAAAAAAGACATAGCATTTAGATTGTCCCTGGATCTTGTTATCCTCGTTTCTTGGAAAAAGCTCGGCAAATTTTTCTGTGCTTTTCTTGGCATTTGGGGGAAGGGCGTGTTAATTGTTAAAAGTTGCAATTATAAACTTATTTAAATATGTTTTGTAACTTCTTCCTATCACAATAGTTTTGTGCAGTAATCCAGTAATGCATTGGGTCAGAGTATATGTTTTTAATGTGTAGCTTACAGTGAACTTTATGATATTTATATACGTAGCAGTCCAGACTTACATTCCATACACAGAATGTAACTTCATACACCTTAGGGACTTAAACTTCAGAGACTTTTGAATACAAGGCTTTGGCTTGCAGCTATCTTTCTCTTGGCTGCACATAGCACTCAGTAAAAGTTTGCATCTGGCACGTAGTCTTTTGAGGTGTGGCAGAGTTATAGATGGTAATACAAGTGGAAGTTTTACACATGATTGTGTTAGAGACATGTATGAATCCTTGAGATCCTTTATTGTATGTTGTGTGAGCATTCAGTTAGCTGAGGCATACTTCGCTTTTGAATCATAAGGAAAATGCCACTACCCAGCTTGCTTGCAAACTCGTTTGCTTAGAAGCCTCATTGCATCAGCAAAAACAACAGTGCGTGTTTAGAGTGCTCTGTGGAGCACAATGTTTCCTTTGCTGCATTCAGTAGTTTAAATGATTGAGGTGATACTTTTGACAAGGAACAAACAATTTCATTGCTATGGATCATTTTTCAAGTGAAACTGAGTTTTGGAATAAAGTGATGGTGAGTAAATCATGTGAGTGGGGAAAGAGGGATTATATTTGTTCTGAGTTTTATTCAGCAGCTTCTTAAAACTAAGATGGAAGTGATTTTGGTATTCTGTCTGTAGAACTATCTGGTTTTTATTAAGTGGAAAGCATAATGTAGCCATTACAGACGGCAACAGGCACACTTGCCGTCGTGTTCCATAGGGAAGTGGAATGTGATTTCTCTTTTAATATCTAGATACAAATCTGATTCGCAGTTAGTTCATCTGGCTTCTTCTGAAAGGGAAACATGTCAGCTCATTAAATAGATGCATTTTGTCTAAGCTGATTTAACATAAGTGCAGATTTTCAGAATCATTTGTGGTATTGCTATCTAGATATTTAAAGCTGTGGTTTTCTTACATTTCTTTAAAAAAGAAAAAATAAAATCAAAACCTGATTTTATTTCAGATGGGGGAAAAAAATTAAAAGTGACTAATTATGATTGTTCTTTTTCTGGGAACTGTATTCTGCATGTTCTGTAAGTAGCCTTTTTCTTTTTTTCTTTATTTTTCTTTTTTTTTTCTTGTTTCTATCAAAATGCAAATAATATTTCAGTCATTGCATTACTGATTTCATCCAGAGAAAGGCTACGGGTTTTTTAAGTCCAAGTTTTACACAAAAGAGCAGAAAAGCCAGACAAAATAATGCTGCTTAAGTATAGGGAGGTACCCATATGCATAGCTGCAGGTTAGGACAAGTAAACTTTATTGTGTCTTCTCTTGCTGATGGTAATCAAGACATTCATATTAGCCTGATGAAAAGAAAAAAATTGACTGGAGGTTTTCTAAAGTGACTTAAGGAAGACTTTCTTTTCCTTAAAGGCAGCTTGGGGAAAGGCAGCTTGGGGAAAGGCAGCTTGATCTATCTGGTAAAGCTTATAATCAGTGTGTCTGGGTTATCATCTCAGGCACTGCCACAAGCAACCTTAGATGAGTTTGAGGAAGCTACCATACAACCAATTTTACTACACTTGCTTACAAGTGAATAGCACTTTATGTAGTGCAGTATCCCTGCAAAACTTTTGATTTCCATATTCTTAAAATGTCAGTAATTTTTCTTACTCTACTGGTGTATTTAGTATTTGACAACACCATTTCAAGTGTCTCTTGGTCCTTCCTCCATGGGCAGCACTGCAGTTGGGAGGGCATGTTTAATATAAAAATTGTTCAAATTTGTGAGGGCTTAGTTGTAGTTCCGTGTTTTAAAAAAGGCAACTAAAGTAAATATTTGGCTGTCCAACTGCCGAAAATACAGGAGTATACAAACAACCTGCATATTTGAGATGGATGAATTAAGCTAATTTTTTTCTATATGGCTTAAAGTCTGAAAGCTATGAAGTTCTTTGTTTTACTATCTTGCATATATGATTTGCACAAACATCATTAGCCCATGACAACAGATTTGCAAGTGGAAGTGATTGTCCTGTCGAACCTTTAGGCCATGATCATGTAATCTGGTTGAAAATTGAGAGTTTTTTCGGGTAAAGAGAACCTCTGTGGCTGTCTGAACATAAAGATTGAGCAGGTTCCCATGTGTGGACATTACCTTTGCAATGTACTTATTTCAAGTCAGCTTCAGTCCAGTGACAGCTTTGGGAATGTGTCTCCATGATTTATTTTCTAAGTGGCTTAAATATTTCCTAAAAAATAAAACTAGAAGAGCAGCTCAGTTTGATTTTTTTTTTCCAGCAAATGGGTTTTTTTGCTACCTTGCTCCCAGAGTAGCAGCACTTTCATTTTCACCTGACTCTTCTCAGGTGAGCTCTCTCTCCCAAGAGCAGAGCCCTGCACTTAAAGCTGAGCCTTAGAAACACTACATGAAGAAGATGCAATAAAATCTGTCTATGGGAGTTCACATCTCTCGAAACCAAAAAATGGGTCTATGGTTGTGCAAACACTATAATTTTAAGGAAATATTTTAAAAGAAAGGTGCCTGGAAATGTTGATTTTAATTTCAAAATACAACAGCAAATGCATTGTGTTCCTTTGGAAGAAGCCAGCTGATTGTCATGTAGAATATAAGATGGTGTTCACACTGTTGGTGAGATTTGCAGTAACACTGCTCTGCAGTGTATCTCAATGCTGGAACATGGTGAACTGATTCCCCATGTGTCACGACTATAGGGTTATCTAGCCAGCTCGGTGAGAGTGAGTCAGGATATCTGGGACTTATTGGATCATTGCTCTGAGCCACATCCTCTATCAAAGATAAAAAGAAGAAAACACTTTGAGGCATGCTTAATGCTTCAAGAGCAGTAGTGGACCCATTCTCCTGATCCACAAGCATTTTGCTTCCCCTTATGTGTTTTAGTAAAGAAATACACCATAACGTGGCCAATTATAGTCAGAACAGCAAATGTAACAGTGGTAGAAAAGCATTTAATTGTATAGTCATTTTACATTGAAAACTGGGGAATGGAAGAGATGTCGTTGGAGCAAAATGGCTATTTGATTCAGGGCCACCAAATCCTGTGGAAAGATAGGGAGTCTTTGTCAGATCTTGTTAGATGTCAATTTGCTGCCCCTATTTATATTCATGAGTCAGGTTTGAATTGTGACTCACACCACGGGACAATAAACGCGTAAGGTCTCTTGACTTCCTTCGTGGCTGCTAGCATCCTGAGGTCAGGCATCACTCTTGTGGTTTCAGGAGTGGACTGCTGTCTTTATCACCATCTGGATCACTTCATTTGGGGTACAGTTAGTCCCCAACAAAATCTCTTAATGAAACGGGTTTTCTTCATATAAATTCAGAACTGCTGTGGTGTGCCAGTGGTGTCAATGCAGCATTTGAAACAGGCTGGGAGAAGTGTCACTCTGTTAAGATTTTTGGGATGTAGCTCAGAAAGCTATCCCTGCAAAATTGTAAGTTAAATGTGTGTGTTGCCAGCTTCCCTACACAATGGAAAGAGTGATCACACTTGGTTTTAATTAAAGTGCTTAAATCAAAAAGATAAGATAAACAGTTCTTTAGCAATAACATAAATAAAAGCACTGGTGAGTTTTAAACAAAATTGCTGAAGAAATCATGGTTTAAAACTAAAGCCACCCTTAGTGCAGCAAGGGAGTAGACTGCGTCTTCTTTAACCAAGTTCTGGAAATGCTGATTGTAACTTCCCTTACCAAGCTGAGGTACCACCATTTTTGAGAGGCCTGCATATAATGCACCAAAAGCTGAAATGCTTTACCCATCACTGACCAGGTAGAAAGTTCAAATTAACCTGTATGAAAAAACTTTTGATCCATTTGCATGATATGCTACAGTCCCACTTCCTTTAATTCTTGGCCAGTAGCTAGCAAAAGATACAGAAATATATTTTTCCATAGTAGTTGCATATAGACTCTTTTTTTTTCTCCCTTCCTCCTAATTTTCATTTCCATTTTGCTACTGTGATCTGTATTTCATGTCTCTTTCATCACATCTATCAATCTGAATGCACTATATCCACTGCACGTCTACATTTGTTTTCTATGAAGACATTCAAATTATAAAAATCCAAACAAAATATTTACAAGTAATCTGCTCATGTGGAAGCCAACAATTTTTTTAGAATCAGGTTGAAGGCTATATGCTTCCCCAGAGAAAAGACATATATATTGATGTGTTTATGCTTTGCAATAATAATATTTGTCCATGTGAGAAAGTGTGAAGTTTTTTCTCCCGCCACACCATATGGCTTATGACTATTTACAATGCAAACAATAACAGCTGCTGGTGTATAAGAGAATCCATTCCTCTGAGCTGGAGATGAGCTGAGTAGGGAATGACAAAGTATATGTCCACAGATGTATTCCAAATATCCTCATTTAGCACTCAACATCCTGTCTATCTTTGTCCTCTTGGAAACCACTGTAGCTTATTTCTTATATGCTTAGCTGATGGAGAAAGCACTGACAGATTTGTTTTGGAGTTTAGGAACAGATACAGAAGCTGTGTTCAATAACGACTATCCAAACGAGAGAGGGGAAGGACATTCTGGTTGGGTTCTTAGCAAAATGAAAATGTGAATCATGCTCTTAGCCCTTTTCAAAGAAAAGATCAGTTGACTCTCTTAATCAATTAGAAGTTTCTATTTGGAAGAATAAACCAGGTAGTCTCTAGACCTTTAAAATGTGTGTCACTTCATGCCCTTCGTTGATGGCATGCTTAAAATTTGGAACTCCGTATTACAGAGATATATTTTGCATTTCTCAGCTAGTATCAGTCATTATGGACTCCCATCAGTTACCTGTTTGAGCTTCTTTTTTTCCTGCATTTTTCTGCTGGGCATTTTGGTAATTCCCAAGTTTTTATATCATGTGTTGTAAGAAAAGACCATTGTCAGTCATTCCTGTCAACAGCAGGAGGGCAGTTTCCAGGTATTATACAATTGGGCTATGTGCCTGGCCTTTAGCTATAGTGCTCTCATTGAAAATGGCATTTAAACCATGTCTGTGCCTGTCAGCAGGTTCTCTCATATTGCACCAAGTTGTTCATGTACCTGCTCTTTCCCAACAGGTTAGACAATTGGCACATTATATTTATTACAACTTACCTCACTACAGCATATTCCAGGGAAGCTGAAACATTCATGGGGGTATTCCCTGCATATAGTCTTCCTGTCACGCAATAATCTAACGATGCTTATTAGCAAAGAAGAATTGCGGGTCTCTTGCGGTGGCTGCTTTATCTGCCATGCAGCTTTGCTGGTAAATAAAACCCACTGGACTGCATCTGACTTCAGAGTACATTGAAAGTTGGCTATGAATAGAAGTGATCACACTTTCTAGCAGCATTTACTGTTGTGGTAGAGCCTTCTAATTGAATAGCCTTAAAATTAAACCAGATTAATTCCCTGACAGCATATAGTGATTTCTGACATTTCCATTCCGTTTTTTCAAATGTAGAACTCCTGTGTCCCTGGGAATTTTTCATGCCAAGGCTATGGCTACCATAGAAACAAAAGGACTGAGAGGAACTTTCTGAGTCTTTACTGGTATTTAGGCTGGCAGCCCCAAACCTCGCTGCTTCAACGACCCTTTAATTTGTATGCCTTTGCGGTCATTTTACAGAGACATGTTTTTAACTTGAACAGTTTTATTCTCTCTGCTTGGTGTGAGCAAGTCTCCATCTCAGACTCCACTTACTAAGGTCAGCAGCCTCTGCTTCTCACACATGGTAGATGCTCCACTGCCATGATTACACTGCCTGCTTACAATTTCTCTGTCATGACTGCAGTGACCAGAAAGGTTTTGAAGAGACCCCACAGGAATGAATACACCCTTATGACTACCGTGAACAACCTGGAAGGCACATCCCATCTGCTATTTCAGCATATTAATAAAATGGAGCTCCAGGTAGATACAGGTCAAGTCCCTTTATGTAGAGCCCAAGCAATGCTGTTTGTAGTTAATGCAAAATCTTTATAAATCTAATGACTCTATGTAGTTGTGATTCCGTAATTCATGTGCTGAGTCAGCTCATTCCCATGTGAAGGAAGGAGTCACTTGAGAACATGCTCCTTGCTTGAATCTCTTCTCCCTTGTCACAGATAAAATGGAATTACCAGTAATATTTGTATGAAAAGGCATAAATGCAGGCTTAATCTCCATAAGTGCTACAGGAAAGAATTTCTAATATATTCCTTCCAGGAAAAAAACGGTGAAAAGTGTTGTCTTCTGCCCCATTTCTGCTTCACTACAAGAGACAAATTACTTCAGCTTTCTTGAATCAATGCATCTGTGCCGGGTTAAACTTGGAACTGGATGGAGAGAAACCAATATAAAACAACTGATAACAAAAATGGCAGATGGAAAAAATTTCTCTGTATAAACTAAACTACAGCTATATTTTGGCATGGCCTTTGCTTGCCAAAGCTGTTCTGTGAGCAGTAACAGTGGGTTGCATAAACAAATTTAAGAGATTGATGGAATTTGATTTCATGCTTTGTTCTTGCTAGCTGTCTGCTGTGTTAAGTAGAGAATCCATTTCAATACTCACTATGCAAAACACTAGAAATAGCTGTGAGTATTTACTTCTAGGGTGCTGCCTAGGGATATCTTGGCTTCTTGGCAAATTGGTGTTGGAGCAATCAGTGTCAAGAAAACACCTAAAGGATAAAATTGTTTTGCTGACCTGTGACATGATTTGATGCCTTCAATGCCACATACTGAAGCCTCCACTGCTCCTCCAGTCCTTCTCTTAGTTCATACAACATTGAGATGAGAATTTACTGTTGATTTGCTGTCTCTGCTTCCTAGCAGGGAACCCATGAGCAGAGGCTGAATTTATATCCTTTCTGGTGCCACACAGCTTTAGAAACACTGTAGAAATAAATTGTAAAGGGTCTGTGCTTTACCATCAGCTTTGCCAGGCTGTTGACATGAGCCTCTTCTGCACAAAGGCAGCCTTGCATACTAAAGTAGCTTAGCTTAGGACTTCATAGGTGTTATCTGCATTTTGGCTTCAGACCAGAAAGCTAAAATCTAAGCGAGTAACCTCTCAGTTCCCATATACTTGCTTTAGCATAGCAAGTTGGAGCAACAAGATGTGTTTCAACAGCATCCCAGTGAGACACCATGGAAAGTATGGAACCAGTTAATGACAGAAACCTTACCCTGATATGAATCCTGTCCTGATGATGCTTAAGCACACCTCTCAGAAGCCTCCTTCTGGAAATAAGACTAATTGATTTGCCCAGAGACCTTTGCCAGGTGAGTGATCTGAATGCGCTTACACAATAACCTTGTGAAAGCATGTCCATCAGCATCAGGGAAACACCTCCAACACCACTTATTTGTATGGGTTTTGCCTGATGTGCCAGAAAAGGTGGAGCAAGGGATAAGGCAAGAGGGCATCTAGGGAGGTCTTCTCTGCATCTTACGCAAAAGCAAAGGAGAAAGTCCTGCTCCCTCCATCTGTAAGGGATCTTTTCTGTGTTTCCACAGGCTGGTGATAGGAGGGCTCATTTTGTTGGAAAATACAAGGTACAACAGCAGAATCTTGCAAGAGAAGAATTAAAGTGCAAATCCTATGTCTTCGTCCTTTCCCCTGCAGAAATACCTCGTTCTTAGTTCTGCCAAAGGGCAGAGAAAGCTGAGACTCTGAGATCCTCAGGGTAGCCTCAGGCCCCATTATACCATAGGAGAAGGAATTTTGGGCCATTTCTCCCAGTGTGGCTGTCACTCCATATCTTGATTGCACAAAACTGCCCAAGCGAGGGTCGGAAAGGCTGGGAGCTGTGCACAGGCCGACAGGTTTGCAAGGCTTTAAGCATCTGCCTGATCTGCTTTAATGCAGGACATTTTAGATTTAAAATGCACTTGAATTATCTTCCTAGATTAATTCTTGCAACATGAATTCCACCTTATAGTGCCATTGATCACATTATTTCTGCAATTTCATTCCTTTTATTGTGAATTTTATCTGAAAAAATAAAAATAAAATATTTGTGTTCTCCGCTTTGTGCTGTCACAGGATAAAGTTACTTTCTCTTCTACCTTTACTAAATCAGTGTTGCAGATCCTCTGCTAAAAACCTGCAGCTGTTAGAACAATTTCAACCATATATCTTCAAAATTCATCTTTTGCCTCTTGATTTAATAGTCTTTTAAGCCATTACTTCAAAAAGGGAAGTTGTCTATTTTTTATTTCTTGGGTTCAGTAGTTAGTGACAAATGAATCTCGAGAGAGAAAATAGCTGAAGATGATGAATGGAAGAAAAATGTTCATTATTAGCTCAGGCAGAAAATTAATCCCTTTTCAGAAATTCAGGAAGTTGATAGTAGTGGATTTTTTTTTATATAGATGATTACCCTCATGACAAATCTATCATTTTGCCTTCTCAAACAAGTATGATATGTTTTGTCTTTTTTTTTCCTCTTGACAAGGGAATTCATGACATAATGTCACCCTGTTGGAAAATGTGTATGTTTCTAGTAATTACTGGAAATGATGATATTTTTAATTTCCATATTATGCAGGGTGGTTGTGATTAAAAAGTTAGACATTGACATGCAAGAAAATGCTAGGACAAGTCAGATAATTTCTTCTCTCTGTAGCAGACATTTCTCTGTGTAGAGACACACTACCACTCGTTTGGGGTTTTTAACTGTTTAACAGCAATCCCTGTAAAAAGCAGAGCTGTGATCCCACACAGATGCTGAATTTCTTTGCTTCTTTAGTGGAGGTACCCTACCCTCATGTAATTTTTTTACCTGATCAGGAATTCTGGACTGCTTTTTTGTTATTGNAAAAAAAAAAAAAGGAAAGAATTGTCTTCTTACCCATTTCCAAGTCTATATGTATTATTTTCAGAGACAGATGTGAAACTTCAACTAAGCACCTATCCCTCTACAGTTCTATACTTGAAAGTCAGGCAGACAACAAGGTTCCATGCTGTACTTCTTATGTATAAATCAAAACAGTATCTCTGCTGCCTAAGACATACCTTGCCTTTGGACTTTGTTTAGTATTTCTCTCCAAATTGTTCTGTTACAATGTCAAAGCCAAGGGTGACAGAACCACTCTGTCACCATGTGTCCTGGTCACTCCTCACACTCAATAAGTGAAGTCATCATTTGTGTTAATTCTTGCCCAGCCCTTTTTAACTCCTCAGCCACATTTAACATGTCTCATCTGGCCACCCTTAGGCGTGGTCGGCATCTTTATTCAAAAAGTGTGATGGAATGCTTACCTAAAATGTTTGCCAAAGCAGAAGACAGAAGCAAAGCCAAGCTTTATGGTTCCCTTGGGAACTGCAGGGAAAGCCTGGCAGCATAGTCCCTAAAGAACTTCTCTCCACTAAGAGAGAAGTATTCAGTAAAAGAAGAGGAATCAGAAGGGCTGATCCTCTCACCAATGCAACAGAACAAAGCAAGGTTTGCGTTAATGGGTTGCTGCAACACTTAGAGCCTTCTGAACTTATAAAAGGGCTTTTTTCTGACTAGTCAAGGCAGAGAAGTGATCCTATAATGCAGTGAGAATTTACAGCATTGGAACACATTTTTCATTCTCAAAGTAGGCAGAAAAGCCTAACTCTTGAGAAGCATCATAAATTCACAAACTAAAAATAATTAAATAAAAATGAATCACAAAATTTCTTTTTCTTTTCTGTCCCTTTTCCTTCCATTTTTGCGCCTTGTTTTTCTAGTCTTAAATTACTCACCATTAAAAGAAATTATTGCCACAGAAAACACAAACTTCTGCAATAAGTGGTGTTCTTGGCAAATTGAAATATTTTGTAAAGATAGGATGTGTTTATTGAAAAAATTTGCAGTTGACTCTACTCTACCCTTGAAAGTAGTCCCAAATCTATGCAAAATGAAGATTAAGCTGCCCTTGGTAATCTCTTCCCCTGAACAGTGGCTAAGGCATCTAAGTCCTATGGGCTCACGATGCAAGATGTTACACAGACTAGGATACAGTATCATCTGGGTTGAGCAATGGAATTCATTTTTATAGCATGTGGCCCAAAGTCTTCTAAAATTCCCTGTCCAAAGGGAAAGAGAAAAGAAACCTTGTGTTAAGTGCCTAGATTAAATTCCAATAAGACATTGTGTTATAATTGAATGATTGATAAAGGAATAGCACACTATAAAATGATGTGGGAAAGATGAATACTGTTCAACAAGATTAATATGCTAATAAAGGGCAAATTTTGCTCTGAACTAATTATGAAATCCACCTCCTGCAAATGACTGAATAGGCTCAAGTTGCTTCTTCCTAGAATTTCTTTGCCATTCGTTATCTTTTAGCAGCAAAATTCATTATGTGCCATATAATGGTATAATGAAAAGCAAGAGAAAGAATTGTCATCAGTTCAAGAAGGTTTGGGTTTTTTTAATCTTGACAGGCTTTCTGGCAGTTTCATTTAGCTTTCAAACATTCAGAAATTGTATTTAGATCTTGGATGCAACATACAAAAATTTCAAACAGATATTTTTAGCCTGAGCACCAGTCAAAATGAGCCCTGCACTCATGCTTTGGAAGCTAATGTGTGATGGTCTCTGCCATTGCCTCAGCAAGGTATATGCCGATCACTCTGGCTTATTGAAAAGGTTTTTTCAAGTACAACAGACAAAAACAAGGGCTCTTCCCACGTTATTCCTATGAAACTGTGGATAGCAAGGAGCTGTCAGGTTGGAGTTGGTGGAAACACAGGATAGTTGAGCCAGAGAAAAACAAAGACCTGCTATCTAGTCCTCTGCTAGGAGGAGGTGGTAGCAGGAAGCAGGTGGTGCTACATAATCAGGACAGATGTGTGGCAACTCACTCTAAAGGTTTCTCTTGCTCCGGCAAGGCCCTCATTTTCAAAGTCACCTCGCTTTTGCACAGCTTTTGTCTGATCTCAACCTCTCTCATCTAGCATCAGAGGCCTTTTGGTCCTACTAAAGGCTGCCTAAAACTTTTGCTGCCTGAAAGAAGCTTCGCTTTATCTTTCTGAAGCATCTGTTCACCATCTAATTTCAAAGCATAGCTGAAAATCTTTTTTGTTTGGTTTTGCTCATTTTCCCCATGTCAGTGCTTTTAAATTTCTCAATCACTTTGTTGTTGTTGTTTAATTTGTAAATTTTTAGATGTAGTCCTTTTTTTAATTTTCAGAGCAAGAATACTGCCTCAGACTGCTGTATGACAACATATATTAAAAAATGTATTAGTTAATAATATTTTAAAAAAATGAAAAAGCAACAAAACATCTTCATTCTATTTAAATCAGTATAAGTACCTGGACCTCTTTTGCTTTACCAAACAAAAAAGCACAAGAAAGTAATCAGTTCTTTGCAAAGATGAAATTGTTAACTCTGATGGATTTTCACATATCAATTATGGTCAATTTTTTTTTTAGTTTCCCCACACACTACAAGTCTGATGGTGGGATACTTGTCATGACACTGTTATTCCTGGCATCCAGAGAATTTATGTGCTCCTTAGTGCATGGAAGAATAACTTTGGTTTTCCTTTCCATTAGCTTACTTCCCTCTCCACTTACACCCCACACACACACACACACACCCTCCCCCTATCACTTTTTTCTTCATATTTATACCGATAATGATGAAGTAAGGAGATCTAACTCTTAAAATTTACTTCAAGGCCTAAGATACTGGGGTACATATCCAGCTGGGTTACAGTTCTAAGTTTATGTGAGTTTTTTTATTCTCTCAATTTATAGACTGAAGTCAGGAAATTACTTCCTTTTACAGCCAGCCGCAATCCAAGGCTCTTAGAGAAGAAAGAGGGAGAGCAACAAAGCCAGTGAAGGAGCTGGAGCCCAAATCTTATGAGGAGTGGCTGAGGGAGGTTGAATCGTTTAGCATGGACAAAATAAGGCTCAGGGGAGATATTTTTTTTTCTTTACAACTACCTGAAAGGAGATTTGTAGCCACTTGGGGGTCAGTCTCTTCTCCCAGGTAACAAGTGACAGGAAACCAAGAAGAAATTACCTCAAGTTGTGCCAGGGGAGATTAGATATTTAGGAAAAAAATATTCATGTAAAGGGTTATAAAGCATTGGAGCAGACTGCCCAGGGAAGTGGTTGAGCCACCATCCCTGGAAAGTGTTCAAAGAACATACAGATACAGCACTTAAGGATATGGTTCAATGATGAACATGGTGGTGCTAGGTTGACATTTGGACTCAAATGTCTTTCCAACCTTAAAGATTCTGTAATTCTATAGCTCTGAAAACTACTTCTTTCCCTTCCTTCTCCCCCCGGCTTTTCTCTCTTGAAATCACTGGTCCAGACAGTCTCAACTCAGCCAAACACATCTTTTAAATTGCATGCAAACATACCTTTCAGATCTTTTGAAATTCATTTTTCAAGGAAAAGGATTGGAAAATTCTCAGTCCTTAGTGAGGATGAGAAAAGCCTTGAGAAAGAGATATCCAAATACACAGTGCTGAGCTTATGTCAGAGGCTGTTTCCCCTGAGCACCTTCTGAGCAGGGTTACTTGAGTCCGCTCAAGGAGAAAACATCACACAGCATTTTCACCCATTCAGTTTTGCTAAACATTTTGGCATGTGGATGGCCTCCAAGTTACACCACTATGTTCCAAATCTGAGACCTGGACAAAACAAAACATATTTTCAACAGAGAACTGAAAGTTGCATCTTATTTCTCCTTAAATAATATTTTTGAACCAAATATTTTTCTTCTCTTGTTAGGTATTTGAGGATGAATCTCCTTTAAAAAAATGGTAATAATTATGAAAATAACATTTAGGTTTTCATAGTTCTCAAAAATTCTTGAATTTTGGAAAATTCATCCTCCAAGAACAAGAAATATAGATGACGCGTGTCTAGAAAGTAAGCTGCAAAGGTATGAAGATCAAGAAGCGCCACTAGAGGTATTCATGCAACATGATCGTTGCTATTCTTCTCCATATAATAGATGTCCGTGACTGAATACACGGGTTTGGATATATACACTCAGATACTGTAAAACCTGTCCTACTGACTCCAGGAATCCTGAGAATTCAGTTGAGAGGTTTGGAAAAAAACTGTGCATGTTGAGTTACAGCCGCAGAAAATAAGAATTCTGCACCTATTATCAGTGCAGTTGTTTGGAGGAGAGGAAATCTCATCTAAATGCAGGTACAGCAAGTATGATTTGCCTGAGTTTATCCTTTGAACTTAGGGAAAAATGCTGTCCACCTAGGTGAGCAAGAGCCAGCTGCCTTCTTGCTTATAGACATGCATGTCTGGTCCTGTAGAGTGGGCAGAAACTAAGCTGATGTACTGAGCAAGTGTAATTTAAATAACAGGTTTAATTATAGTCCTTGAACTGGAGTGTCAGGTTTGTGACAAACGTGTAGTAATTTCCATTGCACTTTTATAGAGTCAGCAAATGTTGATCAACAGGTACTGCTTACTTTGTCTTTTTGAAGTTTTGGTTTAGAACAACTGAGATCAAATCAGTTCTAAGAAAATATGCATGCATTAGATTCTTAAAGTTAATTGATTTTACCAATTTATTGTTTTTCCTGGTAAAGAGTAGCAAGAGACATTACAAAGCAACTGCTATGACAAGATAATACGGGTTTAAAAGCCAATACTGTTGAGCACTGGAAAATGAATGAGATGATAGCTTCAGTGCAGACTTAAAATTTGTGTTTGGGGCAGTTGTTTTCCTGAGTAGCAATGGTATGTCAGTAATTGTACTTATTCAGGAGATATGTCATCAAACCTTTCTAAAGGCTTAGAACTATACGTTTTCACCAATCAGTCAGAGCTGTATTCCACAGCATTTGGTAAATCTGCCCTTAAATCTCCCTTTTAGTTGAGAGTATGAAGGAAACCTCTTATATTAAAATAATTTTGCCTCTGGTTAACAGAGATTAAAGTTTTGAATGAAAAAAAAAAGGCAGAAAATGGTGCAGAAGCAGTTTATTTTTAGAAGCCATTTTCTAAACATTTCATTTGTTTTATGTCCATTACCTACGCTAAAAATGAATGCCAAAGTGGGAATTATATTTTAGAAAGAAACCTTTTTTCTTCATTAAAATATACATTATGCCTTTTTATGAGGCTCTCTGGAGAATTAAAGCAAATAGTGGATTCTCAGGAGGACTTTCATTTGCTTAAAAGTGAGAATTTTTCTTTTTTTTTTTTTTATAGAACATAGTTGTTTAAAAGAAGGTTTTCAAGCCAAATGGGTTGCTGAATTCCTGTTCCTTTGTTTTTCCCAGTATTTTTGTCTTTTTCAAAAGACTCAAAAAAAACCATCTCTATGTATTTGAATGTTTATTTGGTAATGTGAAATCAGTATCAGAAATAAATAAATTACTCCAGAAGATATTTTGAGATCCAAAAGCTGCCAATTTTATTTTGTCTCTTCTAATTTTTAGGGACATTTTTTCTGTTCCCTTGATTTTTCTTCCCTTTCCCTCTCCCCTAAAACTCTGCAGCCTTTCAGAGAAATGTATTGATGTCTGAAGGTTTTTTGCCTCGTTTCTATGCTCCAATATTGGAATTCAAGAAATAAGTTGTATCTAATATGTTCATTTTTGATGCCTCTGATGTCAAAACCTAAGTGAGGTACACTGAACACCATCTTAGTCTCCTCAAGATCAGAAGGCAGTTCTGTGTTGTCTTACATCTACCCCTATGATTTCCATAATGCTCAATTAATAGAAAACAAAAGAACTCATCCCCTGTGTTTTAAAATTGATCAGTTCTGTTTTCAAAAAAAACCTATGCACTGAACAAAAAATTTTACTTTGTGTTACTCTGCTCTTTGGCAAATTTTAGACAACCTTGCCAATTTCAGTCATACTTAAAAAATAATATTTTGGTTTTATTTTTCCAGCTATGTTTGCCAAGATTTGTGAAACAACTGAATATGAAACAAGTATTCCATTTATACCTGAGCAGATTTTTGCTTTTCTATTTGCAACATGGGATACGCAATTCCAGTAATTAGTTATTGAATACAGAACCTGATAGCAAGGCAGACAATGAGAGCTTCATAACCTCTACTGAGTGAGTGCCATTGCAGGCAATCATGGGAAAAGAGCTGTGGGTCCCATTCTGCAGTCTCCTAGCCTGGTTTTTATACCTTTCCACTTGAAAATTCCCATCCTTACAAAATGTCTTAGCATCCATAACTGACAAAATTTTTTACTATCTTTGAGTACATTTTTTTCAACCATCCCCGATTCTACCTCCCTGAAGCGACCCCCCCCTAAGAAGTTTTATGCCAGTTCTGCCTCACAGTATCCTGTGTAAAAGTAAGGCTTGAATTTTTCTCTACACATAAAATGTTGTTAACTTGACTCTTTGAGCAGGACCACTTCAAGTCCCGCTCCTTTCAGGATGACTCCTGGAAGAGAAATTGCAGTTCATGCTACTCCACTACAGAGAGAATGGTTCCTCCGGTTGTAAGGTATATGTTTCCTCCAGGCTTTCTGCTTCTCTTAAAAGCACTAATCAAAAAGTAGCCATGGAGTCAGAAGACTCAGAGGATAACGCTGTAGAGGCATTCATGGCTTCCTGTTGCAAAGTGGAGGAAAGATCTTCAAGAAAGAGTCACAGCAGGACTTTGCTGGATTTGCACTCTAATAATATTTATATTTCTCCTCAAGGGCTGATGAAAGAAATAACTCCATTAGATAACAGTGGTCTTTTTCTGTCACTTACATCAATCCTGTTAGGTGTTTTTCTAGAAGCAATCCAAAGAAAGGCTGGCTGATTAAGAAAGAGCTAGTTGTCTGGTGTTATAAATACTGGCCTATGGCTTTGCTCTTTGTGACCTAAGAGGTACTATAGGTTGAATTTTTATTAGCAGTTCTTCCCCAAAAAAACTATTTTCCCTCAAACCTCACATATTAAATTGATTATGTACCATGTCATTTTAAAAATATGCAGTTGCTGTTGATTTATATGGTCAACTGCCTGCCAACTCAGCAATTTCCATCCTAAAATAACAGATCCAAAAAACCTCAAGTCTCACAGTCGGCTGCTTTATGTTATAATGAGTCAGCTGCAAATATGTGCAACTACTAATTTCAGCCCATTTGTCCAAGAGGCAAGCAGAAACACACAATTTTATAGCAATTATAATCAGTGAAGAACTCTATATGGAAATGGTCAGCAGAAATATCAGGAAAAGAATTTAGACCAGAAAATAGTCTCTGCTGTTTTCTACATGCACTCACTTGCTCTCTATAAATACATATGTATGTTTCCATTAAAGAATTAAATGGCAATCACAGATCCTATTGGTTGGTTTTAGGAAAAGAAAAAGAAGATAAAAAGTTGAACTGAACCAAATCAAAACAAAAATAAAAGAAAAACCCAAACCTGGTGAAGTCAGTGAAGTTGCTGAAGATGTGCAACTAGGTGTGTCTTTAAATGACTGGATGCTGGCAAGGCAGTGCAAGTTTTCGTAGTGTCTCCTAACACTGTAAGAAAATGAATGAAAAATTCTTTATGCATGGTTATTTGAGATGTAAACCAGACAGGCCTGTGTCTGTCATGCGTAATACTTTGCTATTGGACAGCACACAGGCTAACAGAGAGCAGTAGTAAGTATGGCCAACGTACAATCGTATCTGAAAGCAAGAAAAGATAGAGACCCAGCCCGCAAAGCTGCCACACTCTTCATGTGTATAATATGTATCTTGGTATTAATTAGGAAGGAGTAAGAGAAGAAATTAGTCTATGCTTATTTCTACTCGTTTAAGATATAGAACTTGCTGATCTCTTCAGGCTATTATTATGGAGCTAGATGTGTTGAACTCTCAAATCCTACTGCACCACAGTGCTACAGTCCTTTCTTTGTGGCTGGAACAAGAAAAGCTCTAGGGTAAATTCAGAGAAAGAAATGGCATTCTCAGAGCTCTCTAGTGGTAGCAGAAAACACACAAATAAATTCCAACCTATGTAGCATAGCATCTATGTACAGGGAGCTAGCCCATCTCTGTTATCTTCCTTTTTGGCACTGTGAAAAGCACCAGGCACTGAGGTATCCTTTTTTTTTTTGTTATGAAAGAGCCAATGAGCATCTGATGATCGCTGCAGATGCTGGCTTTCATCATTCCAATTACTTATGACTGTAATCATGTGTGACTTTGTCATTTTAAGGTGATCTATAGAGCTTCATACTTAACTTGTGTATTGTTTCTGTTAATGATGCATAGTTAAGCCTAGGGCAATAATGTAATGAAATTAATCCAATAGAGTTCATTTGTGGGGCCTATGAAAGAAACATCTTTTAACAGACCTTGCATTTAATGAGAATATGGTATTGATTAAATTAGATCCACAATGGCGTAAACAATAACACTGATTTTCCAAAGTGTGCTGATTGAGCTACAACTTCAGATTTAGGCTCTAGGGTTAGAAATGGGGTGAATGCATATCCATAAATAGTCTTTGCATGGCATCAGTACTGATTAGTGTAATTATATGCCAATGTCATTTGCTTAATTTATGAATTGGCAGCATGGCTGAAAGTAGGGGTTTTTTCTTGCCTTTTCTGTTTAGAATTTGGTTATTAGGATGAGGTCGTTAGTTTACAATTAAGTCACTTTATTTCCTTTAGCTCTAATATTAATGGAATACTTCATCACTGGAGCCTGTATCTTGCCTTTCTGGTAAATAGAGGGAGGAAATCCTAAGGGGTTTAGCTTCCCACTCCATCATTAAATCTGCAGGAGGAGTTTCTTACATGTGTTATATGAGACAATGAGGCAGTTTCTTATTAAGTCATTTTTGTACATGCATTCCCATCTTTATGCCTCCTTTGCGGCCCTTTGGATCTCCTCATGAACAAACCTCTGCCAGCACAGCCCGTCAGTACAGATGTGGAAGAAGACTGCTTTGCAGGGGGGTAAAAAGTGAAACTGCCTATATGGCAGAGTTTTACCAAATCAAATCAGCCCTAAATTCAATTCTAGGATATTTGTCTGACAGGACTTGACATTAGGACCCTATGATGAAAGTTTTTTCTCCTTGGTGTGGAAGGGGAATAAGGGAGGAGATGTTTTCTTTGCATTATGCTAGACTATGAGTATGCCACATAAATAAATTCTTGCTGTTATCATCATGTGATGGGTAAAAACAAACAAGGAAGGAGACCATAAAAAGACAGGAAAGATTCCTTCCACACACACCCCCCCCACCCCCCCACCCCCCACCTCCCAACTGTATTAAAAAAAATAAAAATGACTCAGGGGTTTTTATCATTGCTACAACACGATGTGTTTGAAAAATCCATAAATCCATCTCTCTCTCCATGCCGTTCCCCTCTAGCGGTGGATCAGAGAAGGAGCGCAGCTGCCTTCCTGCAGAAGCTGCTGCCGAGCACAGTGAGCCTCTTGCTATGGAAGTGGTAAGCAAAGATTTTGAGTTGCCCGTTAGGATGCAAATTTATAAGCAGTTGTACCCTGTTGTTTTCAATATTGTATTTTCCAGACAAATACTCTTATCATTTCATAGATTTTCTTCTTTTCACCTGAGATTGTGTGCCATGGCTTTTTACCAGCATAGCTGTTTTTCTTGTACACACAGAGAGATACAGAGATATATATCTCTGCATATAAACTCTGTGCCTGAACCTTCTGAACTAGGTATCCTGAGTTCATTGAAAAATCCCCTCTGTGGGGTTCCTAATAGTAGCCCTGGGTAGCTGCAGTGGGTAAGCATGTGAGGATGTGTCAGAGAGGGACTCTTGCCAAGGCTGGCCTTCTGGAACACTTTCTGTTTGCCCATCGGCCTCTGGAGGAAGGTGTGCGCTGAAAAGCTTTCTCCCTTTACCACAGGATCTACGGTTTTCTCAGTTTGCTGAGGTGAGCAGGAGTGTGGAAAGGCTGAAGCTGAGTAGCTGGCAGGGCTCTGAATGCAGTTAAATGGGGGTCTGGGGATACTGCCTGAGGGTGGAAGTCCTATCCTGGCATTCCTTCATCCACCCCACATTCCAGCCTCCTGCATTCATATCGGATGTCTTCCAGAAACCTTCCCAGGGGAAACAGCTGCCTCGTGATTAAGAGAGGAAATACTGAAGCCTCCTGAGATATTAAATTTTGGAGGATTGATGCAATCTCTCCCCTTTGACAACACAAACAATATTTAACTCATCTCTTGCCACCATCAGGGGCTGAAGAACTACCATAAAGTTTTTTGTCTGGTTGAATAAATGATGGTACTTTCTGCAGGCTCTCGATGACTTAAAAGTGGGGAACTCTTTGGTATTAGATCATATAGCTTAACAGGATTTGAAAAGCCATGCTGAGCGAAGGATAACAGTGATATGATATTGGCATGTCAGATTTTCAAGGCCTTTAAAGTACCTTAAGCTTGTTCATCTAAAGGTGGCACTTTAGTGGGTTTTTTGAAGTGTCCAATAATAGTTAGAAGACTGATGGATCATTTAGTAAATACCAATTTTTGCCCCCTTGAGACTCTAAATAGCTTGAAAATAAGAAGGATGTGTCTTTCTGTCCTACACAGGCTGAAGTTCTTACTCTAATGACATTGGAAGGGAGAGACAAATACTAGTCTGGTATAGGGCTGACTCCTAGTAATTGCTCACAAACAGAAGTAGAAGCCTGACAGGAGTCTGGCAGGGAGGCTGAAGCCTGAATGTCTACACGCATGGATATGTTCATGCTTGTATTGATGTAAACAGGCAACTTATCAGTTGGACTTGCAGCAGATTAATGTTAATTGTTAAATAAAGTGTTTAGATTTTTAAGTAGATACCTTAAGTCATAGACATATGCTTCTATCCTCGTAAGAGTATGGATCAGCCTGTGTTAACACTTGCAGTGCTTTAAATCCAGAGTAGCTTCCTTGAGGCAGTGGCTTCAGCACAGACTTTACCAGAGTGTAAAGGGGAACAGGTACCTTGAAGAAGGGTGGTTAAGACATGGAAGGGAAATTAATTGCTGTGGTATACTCAGTAATTTTGCTAGAGGTAGGTAGGATGCAGACGAGGTGGAGATGACTCTTTAGAAAAATAAACAGCAGTTGTTCTTAAAAATAGAAGCCAAACTTCTGTACCTAAATGGATATGAAGTGCTTTTCCTTCTATAATTTTCTTCCAGCTTGCTTGCTTCACACATTTGACAGCTGTAACCCCTAGCATATCATTTAATCAGTTTTCAGTATTGTTCCCAGGTTGCTGCTGCGCGTTTGTAGGAATACCAACTTAAGGATAACAGCTTGAACAACTGCTAAGGCAGCTTAAAAATCAATGTGTTTTCAAAGCAGCATGTCAGAAGTGGATCTGCTAAGTAGGTTCAGGTGAAGAAGAGGTTTTAGGGAAATCTTGACGGAACAGGTGATATGGGGAAAAAGAGAAGGAAACTCTAAAACCCTGGTAGTCAGGAGGGCTGGGAGGAAAGGGATGGGAGGGGGTGAGGAGGCAAGAAGTTAAGATGAAGCTTAACAAGGGGAAGATTAAAGGACCCAGAATTACACTGAACTTGGACGAAGCTAACATGTATTATGATTCTGAAGAAAAGCTAATGGTGAGCCGAAAAAAGGATGAGGGGGAGAGGAAGGAAAAGAGGTGATCAAATTTTCAGGCAAGAAACACATCTATTTGGCAACACTTTGATTCGCATGTCTTTGTACACATGGAAAGTTAGAAAGTAAGAATGGAGTCTGCAGTAATGAAAATAAGAATATGTATTAGAGGTGAAGTAAGGGATTGCACTCTAAGGATGAAGAAGAAATGGTGAATTTTGAAGACGATTAAGAGATTAGTATCCAGACTTGGAGATGGTTTGCATATGGCTAAGGGGAAATGAATCAAACACAATGCCCAAATGTAAGCTGGACTAAGAGAAAGAGGAGTGCTGTTGTCAACAGAACTAGGAAAGTGGTGAAAAATTTTGGCCATAACACATCAAAAATGACAAAGAATTACAGACTTTCTTGTTAAGCTTATTTATACCCAAATAATTTTTTTTTTCATGGAATGAACCGTGTTAGCTCTCAGCAACTGAAAGAGTTGCCAGCTAATTTAAACCACTCTTAGATCTGTAAAAGGCCTCATATTTCATAGCTCTGTTGAAATGGTTGTTAGTTCTTGGAATATAAAGGTCTTTCAGATACCAGTGAGTTAGAAGAAAAGCGAAAATGTAATTGGAAGATCCTGGAACTTGGTAAGAAAACAAAAAGCAAAATGTTGGTACCTTAAGTAGCTAGTCTACATGCGCAGTGTCCTCTAGGATGACCCTACTTGATCAGGGAGGTTGGACAAGATGACTCCACTCTTGTCCCTTCCGACCTGAACCATTCTGTAATGCTGTGATTATTTAAAGTTGGTATTGCATTTGTTTGTGCATTCCATGGGCCTTGGCCTTCCTTGTCTTAGTTTTACTTACAATGACAACCTCTCTATATTCATTCCAAGTGGCTTGACCCTGATCCCATCTCCTGTGTACTTCCTGCTTACGCTAGACTAATGACAGGAGTTCTTTATTCATCCAGTTATGATGGCTAGTATTACTCTTGATGCCTTCCTGGACCACAGTTCAGGAAAAAGCTGTTTCTTGGCCACTATTGATAAAGCTACATAGAGCTGTTAATTCCAAGAATTTTTACAGTAACACAAAAATTACCAATTTTAATCTATACAGCTGAAAGTCATGGCTCTTCCTTCCAGGGTTGTCAACAAAGTTTGTTTTCTGCCAGCTGTCAGGTCCAGGGCATCCATGAGAAATCATCTCCTAATGAACCATTATGGACTTCCCAAATGGGAGAGCCTGACAGCTGTTTGGCAGACATGCGTCAATGAAGTGGCAGCATCATGACTCAGCTGATAAATAGCATTGAAACTACGAGTTGCCAATATTACCATGGCATTCAAAAAACTAAACAATTAGTAAATTATTCATTTCTTCTCCCCTCTGAGCCTCTTCTTTTGCTATTCTCTGCTCCCAAAGTGGGATGGCGCTGCTGGTTCCAACTTGGCTATTCGTTCTGGGGAGGTGAGAACAACTTCTGCTTCTGGGGAAGGCTTGAGGGCAAGCACGCTTTCTTTCCATGCCTTCTGTCAGGCCTCATGCAGAGTGAAGTCCCCCAGGGACAATCCTGGGATCCCAGCAAAAGCACACAGTTTTAGAAGCAAAGGAGGTAGTATGGGAAAGAGATTCCTATGCCAGTGGGATACTCTTAGTAACCGGTCTACTGTTTGAGAGCACAGATCTAAATTCTTAAGGACCGTGATGTCTTTTATCAACATACAGATGCACATACTACTCCTTTTCAATGCCTTGTTGCAAAAGAGAGGCTGTAGTGTGGTTGAGTTTAAAACATTACACTGTATTTATAAACCTAATGCTTCTTCCATCTGGGAGCTGGAGCAACTCCTGTAGTTTGGTAGCTACTCAAGGATAGTAGTGGCTGGTCTGCGATAAGAGAAAATTATTCATGCAATATGTCTGGAATAGAGATTGCATCCTTTATTTTTAAACTATTAGAGGACAGACATGCACATGAGAGGTGGAAGGAAATCAAAAAAAATAAAAGTTGTAGGAAAGTCAGTCCACCTCCGGCCTCTCCCCTCAGCAAATATTTCCTTCTGCAACATCAAGGCCAATTTCAATCATTTATCAGCAGTCCTGGCTAGCCAGAGTGATCCTGGTGAACTGGAGGTCAGCAAATGTGATGCCTTCCACAGGAAAGGTCAGAAGAAAAATCTGGGGAACTGTAGGTCTGTCAGTCAGACCTGGGTGCCAAGGAAGGTCATGGAGCAGGTCATCCTGAGTACCACCATGTGGTACATACAGGACAACCAGGGGGTCAGGGCCAGCTAACATGGGTTTGTGAAAGGCAGGTCCTGCTTGGGCAACCCTATCTCTTTCTATGACAAGGTGATCTACTTCATGGATGGGGGAAAGGCTGTGTCTGTTGTCTGCCTGAATTTTAGCTTTTGACAGTCTCCCACAGTGTTCTCCTGGAGAAACTGGCTGCATGTGGCTTGGACAGGTGCACTTTTTGCTGGGTTAAAAACTGTCTAGATGGCTGAATCAAGAGAGCGGTAGGGAATGGAGTTACATCCAGCTGGTGGCCAGTCACAGGTGGTGTTCCCCAGGGATCAGTGTTGGAACCATTTCTGTTGAACATCTTTGTAGGTGATCTGGACCAGGGATTGAGCACTCCATCAGTCAGTTTGCTGATGACACTAAGCTGGGTGAGAGTGTTGATCTGCAGAGGGATCTGGACAGGCTATATTGACAGGTTAAGGCCAATTGCATGACGCCCAATAAAGTAAAGTGCTGTGTCTTGCACTTAGATCACAACAACCCCAAGCAGTGCTACAGGCTGGGGGAAGAGTGGCAGGAAAGCTGCTTGGCAGAAAAGAACCTAGAGATGCTGGCCAACAGTGTGCTCAAGTGGCCAAGAAGTCCAATGGCATCCTGGCCTACATCAGTAGTACTGTGGCCAGCAGGATGAGGGCAGTGATTGTCCCCCTGTACACAGCACTTGTGAGGCCACACCATGAGTACTGTGTCCAGCTCTGGGTCCCTCACTGGAAGAAAGACATTGAGGTGCTGGAGCAAATCCAGAGGAGAGCAATGGAGCTGGTGAAGGCTCTGGAGCACAAATCCTGTGAGGAGCATCTGAGGGAATTGAGGTTGTTTCGCCTGGAGAAAAGGAGGCTCAAAGGAGACCTTATCACTCTCTACAATTACCTGAAAGGAGGTTTGTAGCCAAGTGGACGTTGGTCTCTTCTCCCAGGTAACAAGTGACAGAGCAAGAGGAAATGGCCTCTAGTTGCATAAGGGGAGGTTTAGGTGGGATATAAAATTTCTTTATGGAAAGGGTTGTCAGGCATTGGAACAGGCTGTCCAGGGAAGCAGATTAGTAACCATTCCCAGAGGTGTTTAAAAGATGTTTGTGTGTAACGTTTGGGATGGTTTAAGGGTGCACTTAGCAGTGTTACGTTAGCAATTGGACTCAATGACCTTAAAGATCTTTTCCGATCTTAATAAATCTATGATATTATAATCAGGAGTTTTGCTTTCCTTGACATTATTGTGTGCTATCATCAAAGTAAAATATTCATTATTATTATTATCATTGAAGAAAACTGAGCTGGAAACTCCACATTTTTAAACCAAGCATTGCTTGCTAATTAGAATATTATATTTCATTTAAGGAAATCACAGTCTAATTTCCTGCTAAATGATCTATTATATTGGAGTGGGGAGGGAGCTGTAACTGCTGTTGCTACTGTTGTTTCAAAGTGCTTCTCTGTATTTTCTGTAGATAAGCTTTGGGGTTTCCTGTTTCATATGGATGTAATGATTAGGGAGAAGGTGCTTTAGAAGGTTCTGATGACTTTCCTCGTGAACCAGACTGTGCTGGGACACTGTCGGGATTTGTGACAATTAAAAGAGCAGAGAGCAAATAAAAGTGGCAGCTGTGGAGAAGCGTCAGTAGCAAAAGTCTGGCCTTACCCGTTTAGCCCCAGGCTGAAAGTTATTCAGAACATGATCGCTGAACACTTCTTTCCTTTGTAGCAATTACTCTCAACATAAGTTTCCTCTAGGATATCATTGGGTCACTTGCAGTGGATTTTGCTATCTGTCTGCTAGGAAGTCTTGCATGAAATATATAAATCGCTTAAGAACATTAAAATCTTGTGGGGAACCATTTTCAGGCTTTCGGGCACAGATCAGGATACGTATGTATGTGCTCACAGTGACCAGGTTTAAGGAATGTAGCTTTGCGTAGATAGACTGCCTACTGGCAGAGAAGAGGTCTGTACAAACTAAGACAGATTGACTTCTTTCCACTTGGATATTAACAAGAATATAGGAACATGCTATGGTAGCCAGAAAAAATTGAAACTAGATTATTCTATACTTGCTGCTGGAAAATGCAGAACAAGAGCATCTCCATTCATAAAGCATTTCTCCAGCCAGGCATTCAACTAAAGAGGCATGAGGGAGTGCAGCTTTAGTCTTGTTAGAAATAAAACAGCCCTCATCTCCTGACTTAAAAACAATGCTCTGTGGCAGTATTGTTTCTGCTTGGCTTGAGCAATAGCTCCTGTCTTGTTTCCTTCCAGTTTTGGTATTGCACACCTAAATATAGCTTTGCTTATCATAGTCATCCAATCCTTTACAAGAAAAAAGCTGATGTTTTTTAAGGAAAACAATTATCTAAAGACATTCAATTTCAAAGCTCAAACCATCAAACTCATTTATTTCTTGTCTTGCTGCATTTCTAGGTTGACTTGTAAGATCACTTCCAAACATTGTTTTGGGGGAATAGTTGGGGACCAGAGCTTAATTTGTACTTGCAGTGTCCAGGACCAGAGCTGGATGATCAAGTCATGTTTTAACCACTACCTCTATCCCTAGGGTACCTATCTCTACTTTCACTGTCACATTGCAGCCTGAGCTCTGCTTTGACTGCTGCCACTATTCATGCTTTGTGTTGTTCTCTCATTGTAGTGACTCAGTTTCCAGCGTGGTTCTAGTGCACAGATATTAATGCCAGAGAATCACTGGTATCACCTGCAAAATACAGTACTGGAGATTTTGGCATTGAGCCCACTCAATTTATGATTTATATTGGATCAGTGCTAGGAGTCCCAGATGGAGTCTGGTGGGGACGGTTCATCTTTGTCCCTTAAGTTGCAGTTGTGAAACCATTGTGAAACCACAGATAGTTCAACTTCAGCACTTGCATTGGTTAGTAAAGACTGAAGTGGACAAAGAAGAAGAGTGAGGCCACACATTCATCATTTTCCAAGCAGAATTCACCAGGAATTACATTTAGGAGGACTGAGCAACAGCGGCTGCCTTGGCCAGCTCTGTCTTAACGTGTGCATGCACATATGCATATGTCCACACATACACAAACCCATACACACCCTCAGTCTTTGATATAAGCAGAATTTGTGATGCTTGCTTGGCTCCTTTACCTACAAGTGTTTCCAGGTATAACATACGGTTTTGGGGAGCACAATGTGCCAGCTGAGTAACATCAATGTGCCAGCTGAGATCTGTGAGCAGTTGTCGTCCTCTGCTAAAGCAAACATGCTCTTTGTCCTGATGAGATGCCATTTCTCATTTACATCAGCCCTCTTGCAGTACTACATCCTTCAGGCTGGGTTCGTAAGAGGGCAAAGGAAGAAGAATGGTTTCAGCAGAGATTATGGCTCATTTCAAGTTGGCTTATGAATGTCTAGTTGTTATCTCAATAGAAATGCAACCCATTCTAGTATCCACATCTGCCACTATAGATCCCGTTACTCACGAGGCGCTTTCAAAAAATAGGAATGTGGCTTGCTTGTGTGATCTGTGTAGTGAGGTAAGTGAACATGAGCACTAATGAGCAAAGTGTAAAGCAAGGTTTGGAAAACATACAAATCCAATGAATAGTATGTCAGATTTCAGATGAGGCAAAGAAGAGGGAACAAAGATACGAGAGGTTTTTCCCCAGACAATATTTTTACTGTGCTTGGTGAAAAGGAGGAACTGTTCTGAAATGCTAAAGCAATCCAGATGCAAATGCATTAATTCTATGTTCAAAGACTAAGTTATTGTTTGAGTTTATTTTTTGTGACCCACCCACACATCAGTGGTAAATCCTCGCATTCTTAAAACTTGCTCCTTTTCTCATTGGCAGTGCCATGGGGAAGCAGAAGGCTGTGCTTGGGTTCACTGAGCTGGAACAGCATATTGATATAAACAGACCTGAGACCTGCTGAAAGAGATGCCTGCTTGGCAATAACATCACCTTGAGTTCAGACGGGATGTACATCTGTGCCTCATTGATAATGTAATAACCTTCATTACATTTTTGGCTGAGAGCACCTGTGCACAGCCCGAGACGTCAGCCCAGGGCAACCATTTTGATTGAGGTGATATTAACGGCTCTCATTAAAGCTGATGACTAGAGCAGTGCCCAATAGCACTGCTGTACTAAAGCGTCTGTCAGCATTTCTATTACAGAGCTCTATTTTCAGGAGTTAATAACTCAGCCATTAAAGTTTTCCTACCTCTGAGCTGAAACTTGAATACAAAATATCAGACTGGGGTTTCTTCAAAGAAGCATAACTATGACCAGTCTAACTTTCACCTTTTTTTCCTGTGTCTGCTTGGGCTTTGTTAACAGTGCAATGGCATTTATCTAGCAATTGTAAGATGCCAAAAAAGTCATCTGTCTTCTTGGCCTGGAATGGGAGAGCTGGAAACGCCTGAAAAGTCTTGGGAGCCCATTGGAGGAAGCATCCTCCAGCTGCCCTGAGCAGAACTAAAGCAGGCTATTACCTAACCTTTAAAAATGGACACTGTGCTGAAGCATAGGGCTATGATTATCTTATTTGTACTTGAACTTTGGCTTTTTTTTCTTACTTGAATTGCATGTGTAGGCTCTATAGTTGTTATGGGTTTGGGGAGGGGGTTTTTAGTTGTTCTTGGGAGGAAAGGGGAAGGAAGGGTGTTTGGGAGGGTGTTTTTGGGATGGTCCACTCGTTTGGCCCCTGGCGGGGCTCAGTGGCTGTACATGTGGTGCCGGTGCCCACCTCAGGCCACGGTGAGCTGAGCTGAGATTGGCAGTTGCTCGGACCAGCAGTTGCAGGGCCCAGGTCCCGTGTCTCCCTCCCCACTCTGCTGAGAGGCATTTGGCAGCGACTGCCCCATGGGCAGCCCCCACCGCCCGCGGCCAGTCCCTGCAAGCAGTGAGTGCGCTGTGGGTGCCGGTTGCAGGCCCCTGCACACTCATAGTCATGGCTGGCCAGCAGGATGGCGCGGAGCAGAGGAGCAGCGGGCGGCATGGGGTGATGGCTTTTCTTCTGATGGGTGGCTGACAAGAGCCCCTGCCGGCAGTGGCCGTGGATGTGCAGCCGTTCCTCGCTCTGCCAGGAGGTGTGTGGTGGCAACTGCCCTCATTGGCAGTCCCCACCGCCCATGGCTGGTCCCCGTGGGCAGCGGGTGTGCTGTGGCCAGTCCCCACTGACAGTTCCCGCAGACAGCGAGTGCCACAAGGACAGCAGCTAATGGCGCCTCCAGGTCCCAGCCACATGCGCTTCAGCGAGAACTGCCATTTTGCTTAGAGTGAAGATCCTGAAGGAAAGGAGGGGCTCGGCACCGCCAGCCAACCAGAGGATGGCTTGGCCAGGAAGAAGACACCAATTCGCGCGGGACTTTGAGGGCATAAAAGCTGTGGACATGGAAGCCCTGCCCCTCTTTTCAGCTGTCTCTTGAGCTGAGAGGATCGTGGCTTCCCCTCTCCCAGCTCCTGGACCGTGTGGCTGGTTTTCCCTCACCTCCATCGGCCCCGGAGCCAAGCCAGCCAAATTGCAAGTGATAGCTTCCCCGTGGGTCTCCCTGGTGGGGGGTGCTTTTCACCATTTTCTGTCTTGCAGAGAGTTTGAGAGCCAGGAGTGTACCATCAGAGAGGCAGCTTCCATTCCTCCCCCTGCTTCTCGGCCAGCCACCTGGCCTTTGAGAAGCAGTTTGGGTTTTTTGTTGTCTTCGCATGATATTGTCGGGTGTTAAATTTGTGTATTTTGTCTTGGGCTCCCATAAGGTTTTTTTTTCTGGTTGAGTCCCTAGACAATAAAACTGTCACTTGCTGTTGATTTCTGTTCAGCCTTTGGTCACTCTTGCATGCCCCCCTAATGATAAAAGTGGTTCAAACCACCACAATAGTATTTTTGTCTGTCTGGATAATAACTGTCTCAGTAATAATGAAGAAATAATTATTTCAGATAAAACATTCCTGGTTAAATTTGTGCAGGTAGACATGCTTATTTCAAAATAAGTATATCTTCTTCATACTAAGTTTTCATACTTTGAAAAGTGCATTTAAGTAATTTCCAAAACTTAGGCATTCTGATTTTGGAATATAAATTTTTCTACTGAGCTATTCCTGAATCATATTCAATTTAAATATACTTGCCAGTGGGGACAGGCTCTAAAAGACACTTAGATTCATTTAAACATATACAGCTAATACTTAAATACAGAGCCTGAAAATGTAATCTTTCCCATGCTTAACTTTACTGGCAAGTAACATTAGTATGTTTCCAGGGATTAAATCACAATATTTAATTATACAATTCCTTACAGACACAAAATGACACAAATCAGTGGGGACTGCAAATATGTGTCAGCAAAGAAGAATGTGGATAAACAGCAATTATGACACAGATCTGACAAGTCAAAAATCCAGCTGAGCTCTAGAAGTTTATGTTTTGGCATCTGGCTCTTTGCCAATACCAATGTTTCATATTTGACACCTTACATGGACAGTGTGTACTTTTGAGAATATTCATACACAATTATGTGCATCTTGGCAAGCCAGTGTCCCCCTTAGGGAGAGGAGGGGGTGTGAGAGAGAGAGAGTAGAGGGAAAATAATGGGAACATTAATGATGCTTCTTATTAGTCATAAATTATATAATCACATAATAAGTTTAAAGGGGTTTATGGAAATCATTCGGTCCCAAATGCCTGCTTGAAGCAGGGCTGACTTCAAAGGTGGACCAGATCATGTCCACTTTTGAATATATTCAGAGACACTGATTCTGCTAATTCCCTGGGTGCCCCTTTCACTGCTGGACCACTCTCACTGTGAAGAATTTTGTCCTTGTGTCTAAACAGAGTTTTTCTTGTTGCAGTTTATGGCTGCTGGCTCTTGTCCTGTTGTCATTCATTTCTGAGAAAGGCTGTCTTCTCTATGATCCTGTTTTAGGTTGGTGAAGACTGGTTAGGTTGCACTTCTGCCTTCTTCTGTCCAGGGAAGCAAACAGGGCAGTGTTTGGCTTGGGCCCAGCCTCTGCTGCATTTCTCACTACTTTACGAGTACTTCTTTTGTGATGTGTGGCCAAATTTGCCACAGTGGTTTGGATGCAATTTCAGGTGCTAGAGGAAAGAGAAAAAACTTCTCCCTAGACCTGCTAGTTATTATCTTGCTCATGCAACCAAGTACAAAGCTAGGCTTCAGCACGGCAAAGGCACATTGCTGGCCCCCATTCCACATGAAGTTCAACAGGAGCCACAGTGCTTTTCTGCAAGGCTGCTAGTTGGGTAGATCAGGCTGTATCAGTGCCACCTTTGCTCTCTCAGTATATTGATGGGTGATATTTTAATTTTTTTTTTGGTTGGTTGGTTGAGGTTTTTTAAAAAATACCTTCTGAGATTTCCATGTACTTTTATTTAGAAAGAAATGCAGATGTGAGGACAGACAGGAAAATTAGTTCCTTTCGTGTATGGAATTAAGGCAGTCAATGAAAGAAGGTAACCTCGCTTGTGAGTCATACTCATTGTATAACCACTTGACACGTGTGTAAAGTTCCATCACTTGTAAAATCTGGGGTTTGTACAGACAGATAAAACAGGCTAGGTATCACAAGGCTGTGCTAATTAAGCATTCTTCAGCAAGGTAGGGATATAAACATTATGACCACTGTAGAAGGGATAGGAAAAGTGAGATACAATGGTTCGGCTTTTTCCAGAGGGACATGCAGTGAGTCATTATGAAAAGCTTCTCCTTAGCGATGTAGCCATCTTTCACCTAAGCTATTCTATTCCATGAATTTAAATCTCTTATCTTTGCACTTCTAGTAAAAATCAGTTGAAGACAGTATTCTCTTATCTTTGCACTTCTAGTAAAAATCCGTTGAAGACAGTTTGAGGAGTGCATGAGTGTCGTGCATATTCAAGTTATGAATTAACCTATTTTTGCCTTAAGAAACCAAACGCTTAGGAGAGGACAAATAGCTTATAAATACCTATAAATATCCATAAAATCAAAAACTGTTTACAATTTTCACAAATGAAAGTAGAATTTATCTCTCAGCATTAGAATGACTACTTTCTGGATAAATCAATCTAAATAATGCCTCAGTCCTTCCCAGAGCAAATAGACTGTGCTCAGTATACTGGGTGGTTTAGATTAATTCACATGGAGTCTACCAGCCAAACCAGAGAGGTGGGAAAGCAGATCAGTTGCTTGGCAGTCCTCTGTGGCTGAATGGAGCCAACAAGCTGTTCATGATGGCAACAGATGTTCCTGCCTTTGCCTGATGCCAAAGTTCGCCGTATGGACTCAGTTCATGGTCCGTTCCGTCCAGCTGCAAATTCCACTGTAGGCAAAAGCCTTTCAAAGCAGAAAAATTGTACACTGGGACATCAAGACCTGGCGCTAGTCAGGGTTTACAGATAGGTGAAGGATAGAATAACAGTAATCTACAATGTAGCAATGCTGTTATTGGTTTGGCTTTCCTTTCCAAACTTTCTCCCAGTGCTGTTGTCTTTTGTTTCAGTGTATAAACAACTGAGGTTTTCACGGCTGGACCCCATTAAAATTTTCACTTCACACAGTCCAAGTTTCTTTTGATGTAGGCCATGAATGTTCACAGACAAGGTTCCTCAAGGCCATGATCCAGCCCTGTGGAACAAATGCTGACATGGCTTTGCAAAAGCAAATAATAATAAGATTTTTTTTATTTATACTTCTTTTATCCGGAGAAATCCTGTTTTTGCTAATGAAAGGCTTCACAAACAGCAAATTTAAGATTAAGGCCAGCTTTGATGCAGAGGAGATTATCTCAAGAGGGAAACAAACTTTATCATGTGCATTAGTGAGTATCATACAAGCACAAAGTCCTCTCTGGAAGCTCTGCACCCCGTCTGAGCCTCTGAAAGGTGAGCATGTCTTGAAGCCCTACAGAAAGCATGTGTGTAGCCTGCCTCTGATTACCATGTGGAGCAAGCAAGGCTGTACTGGCCAGGGCAGAGCTCGACCCAGGGAGACATGACTCAGGCTATGAGGCTAGGGCCTGCACTACAGAGATCATAATTCTTTTTTAATTTGGGGGATTTTGAGTGGTTTATAAAGAAATTTTTTTTAAGAAAAGGAACTGGATGGCACATTGTAATTTTAAAGGAAATAGGTCATTTTTTCAATTGTTCATGTAACCTTGCTATAATAAATACATTAATTGTTTTATGTTTAAGTATGGAAAGTCAAATGGCTGGTCCTATAATGCAGGTTTTTTGCATACAAGAGGAAGAGAAATAGGCCCATCTTAAATTTTATATTCCTTTTTTTGTGATTTTTCTCAGTGTGTACCAGTTATTAATTATTTGTCTATTTTGCTTTTAAAAACCCAGAAAACATCATGCAGCGTTTCAGAAATACTGATCATTTTTCACAAAACTTTTTTCCTTGGCACATATTTTATCTTGAAGCATGCTGACTAATCCTACAGAGAAGGAAGCCAGAAAACACACATGGATGCTCCTGTGAAATACAATAACAGTATTTCTATATTCTTAAATATATGACACTTTTCAGTTTTCATAAATGGGAATTTTGGTGTCCCATTTGGGACTTTTGGCTTTTATTTAAGCTAGAGATAAACCTAAGAGTGGTTATATTGCTGAATTGGATTCCAGTGCCTTTGGAGTTCCACTCCTGATTTTCAAAACTGAAACAGTGTTTGAATCCGTTTTGAAAATAGGATTTGGGTTGCAAGATCATACAATTTCTTCTGGAGTGTGTTGCCTTTAAACGCTACAACAGAATCACAGGATCTAGTTAGAACACATTTAAAATGTACAATGTGTCTGGCACCTGATGGAAGTGCTTAACATTTTGTTTATTTTTTTAAGAGGATATACTGCAAATCCCATCTTTTTGCTTTACTTTTTACTTTTGCTTTTACTTTTTTACTTGTAAGCCTTAATTTTTCCACATGTTTACTGACAGTTTGACAGAATTTTAAGTAAGCTGTGAAAGGGAATCAATTCCTCTGCTTTATGCCCTGTGCTAAGAGTGATTTGATTATCTCTATGACTGAAAAAAAAAAATAGTCTGCATCTGTCCTGAATTGAAAACAGATCTACATTAAAGAGCATTACATCATAATCACTGATATACTAGAAATGAGTCATCTGGGAAGTACATTTTCAAATAAAATAAAATGCAATTACAATCAATTAACTTCTTCCTTTTAGTAACAGAAATATACAAGATACACATTCTGTTCTTTTAAAATAGCTCACACTGTTTGCTGGAGAATAAGATAGGAATAATGTGTTTTAAAAGTGGACAACAACACAGGTAACAAGGAAATATGTTCTGCACAGTATCAGGGACTGTTCGCTTCAGCCTCACCTGTGTAAGTGGTAGATGTTCAGTCAGCTAAATGGTCATCACTGCATCCTTCTCTAGCTGATAATATGGCCTAAGAGTTCTAATCAAGCTGGTGCCTCAATAGCATCATATCAGGCTTTAAAATATGTTTTAAATTTCCCTTTATGATGCAAGAAACTACAGAGCCAACACATATTTGTTGTAATTAATGTAGTACAACTCTTACTCAGAATTGAGCTGGGTTTGGTGTAAACCAAAGAATTACTTACATCATGAGCATTTTGACCTTTCTGATAACAAGAACACAGTAGTTAGGCAGCCAAGAAGGCCAATGGCATCCTGGCCTGCATCAGGAATGATGTGGCAAGCAGGATTAGGAAAGTTATCCTGCCCCTGCACTCGGCACTTGTTAGGCCTCACCTTGAGAGCTGTGTCCAGTTCAGGGTCCCCCAGTACAAGAAAGATGTTGAGTTACTGGAATGTGTTCAGAGAAGGGCAACGAGGATGGTGAAGGGGCTGGAGCACAGGCCCTACGAGGAGCAGCAGAGGGAGCTGGGATTGTTCAGCCTGGAGAAGAGGAGGCTCAGGGGTGACCTTATTGCTGTCTATAACTACCTGAAAGGAGGTTGTAGTCAGGCGGGGGTCGGTCTCTTCTCTCAGGTAACTGGCGACAGAACAAGAGGACACAATCTCAAGCTCCATCAGGGGAGGTTTAGACTTGATATTAGAAAGAAATTCTTCACTGAAAGGGCAATCTGCCATTGGAATGGGCTTCCCAGGGAGGTAGTGGAGTCACCGACCCTGGAGGTGTTCAAGAGTAGGCTGGATGAGGGGTTGCTGTTAGATTATAGGTTGGAGTTGATGGTCTCTAAGGTCTTTTCCAACCTTGCTGATATTGTGACACTGTGACAGCTTCCTGTTAAGTTCCAAATATATTTAAAAATCCCATAGAAAACCAAAAGGTTTTCTATAGCCTTTTCGCATTTTAAATATACGTGGATTGACCTAATTTTCTTCATGAAAGGAAGTGTCATTTTAGCAAATTAAAATTCAGTATGTCAGTATCTCAAAATTTAAAAACCATTTAAAGCATACTGTAACCCTTATCCAAGGATGATGTATTTAACGACCATCTTATGCCAGAGGTGACGGAGCAAAGGACAGAGAATTTCACTGTAGCTGGTCATTCACTTTGAAGATGCCCTTGACTGTTTCACCTTCCTTAAAAATGTCAAAAAATAAAGTTACAACTGCTTTGCTGTTTTAGTTCATTGTTTTGGCTTTTTCATGTAAAATAATGTCTCCTCTTGGCATCTGGGACAACAGTGACAAAAAATAAAATTGAATCATCTAGGTATATGTTGAGTTCAAAAAGAAGTTACTGGAGATGGAACTTTGTTGATCACTTTTCAATGGCGTGCTTGGGATTGGAGAAGAGCGTGGGAGGCAATAAGCCTAATTTTTAAGGAAATGAGGCTGTGAATCAAAGATTGACTCCCTGCAGGAGGTATGCATTACATCCAATGACTAAAACCCTGTGAAGGAAAGGGAGCCAAATAGCTGACAAAAGTGGAAAAAAAGAGGTTTTATTGATTCATTTTAAAAGAAATAACGAAAGCTAAAAAGATTTTGGAAAGCTGGGACAAGAGTCTCTGGGAAACTTTCTTCCTTTCTTTCTGAACTGAGAAAAGTGGGAGCAAAATCTGGTCTAGTCAGCTACCAGTTTCTTTCTTCAGAGTCCATTGATCATAAATATTGTGATGGTGTTAAGAGAATTTATGTTGCACGAGATTCTCATAACCAAAGTAACAACGTATTGGCCAGGAGGTGATATGTTCTTCAGAGTATCCAAAATTTTGGGTTTTTTTGAGAACCTGCCAACATTCCTTTAAATGATGTCAGATATTTGTGTATGCCAAAAATGACTGCAGATTACCATGGGACTATCTTTGCCTTAGAATCAACCAGATTTTTTTAATTTGTTCTTATTTTTGTGGTTTATTTGTGTTCGCCTAACAGTGAAGTATGAAAAATTTTGATTGGTAGAATTAATAGATTGCCAGTATCTCAAACCATTTGAGTAATGGGCTGTCGAGGGTCATTTAAGGAAGAAGACTGATAGAGATCTCTTCCATCTCTTATAATCCAGATCACCCCAAATCAATAGGAATGGAAGGTTAGCTTTTGATAGTGGTATTCACCTTCTTGAATTCATTTTTTATTAAAGATGCATTTCATGTTTTTGACTGACTGGCACTACTGCTGACAGTCTGGTGATGGCAGAGGAGCACAAAGGCCAGAGAGAAGAGCTGTCTCGGTGCAATAGGGTTGTGCTGCTTGTGCTCAGATAAGTCTTTCTGCATTACTTATGTAAAAGGAAGAAAACTATTATTCAAATGCTTTACCAGTGCACAAGATTGTTTTTTAAGAATGTGTACTGCACTGTTATCATTAATTTAGGCTTATATGTGTGCTATTACAGAAGAAACATGACATTTGTGTTCTCTGTAGTTACCTTATTTGTGTGTGTGTCGGATTACCTGGTATTCACAGAACTTGAGTTAAAAATGTTTACAAAATCCCCAAACTTTCACAAGCTACTCCTGGCCTTCCATACTTTGCAGATCGGCATCAGGCATTAGTCACCTCTCTTCTCTAATCAGAGAGCAGGAAAAGTAGTCACCAGACAAATAGCCAAAAGCATAAGTATCATTTTACTAAATTATTCAGATACAAGTTATTGACATGAAACCTGTTTTCCGTAACATACCAAAGCAAGGTGCCATATAGATTAGGCAGTGAACAAAAAACAATGCAGCGATGTAGCTGTTGTGCCATCACACAAGCTAGGGTTACTGAGTATCTGTAAGATCAGGGAAGGGCACTGTCTCCTTACCTTCTCCCTGAGAAATCTGCATTTGTCATCTATTAGATTAGATAATTAAGCTTTTGTGTGGAAAAATACATCAACTTTTACATAAATTTTGCTTAGTGGTAGTGAACTGGCTGCACCAACCCTGCCCAGGGCACAGTAGTGAGTGGCCTACTGCAAGCCCTGATAAATATGCCCTGATAAATATGCCCTAATAAATTCACCAGCTGTTTGGCTTAGAATGTTATACCACATACTCAAGTGGCTCTTACATCCTATTCTAAGACTAGAGCCCAAACTTGCAGGATACAGCACTTAAGGACAAGTTTAATTGTAGTAACACAAATAGTCGAACTGACATGACTTGCATTTTTATTCTTAAATATAAGTGTAATTGTCCTGTTGGACTGACACCACAGCACTTTCCCACATCTTGTCAGAACAAGGCATTAGTTTCTTATTCAAGCAAAACAAAGTAACAAAAACCATGTATGGGTATGTCTACACAACACTTATAACCTTATCATTACATCCAGATGTAAGGCTACTGATTTTGTCCGCCATTATAGGGCTTTTATTTCTTATTTGGTTGACTAGCTGGTTGAAGAAACTTTTGTTTCATGCATGTTGAACCACCATTAGAATGACTGAGGAATATCCCCGATTTTTAATTCCATTTGTTACCATCTTCAGTGGTCAGGTCCTTTCCACAGTCAAAGGTAACATGGCAAGCACTACCAACACATAGTCTTTAAACTTTTCAAAAAGTTGATACTCAATAAAGAGTAGTTTTCTATTTGTGACTGACAAATGTAGTATAGAAGAGCATGGATAATAAACCAGACATTTTATTGACCATACCACCAAAACTTTCTATATCCTGTATATCAATGCACATCCATATGCAGAACCTTTGATTTGCTAAGACTTTTCTTGGAGAAAAAAAAACAAACAACACTCATTTTCAATGGGAACTATTTATTCCAAAAGAAGTGGTCTTTGTGCTTATTTTTTCATGCATTAACTTCAGGAATAGACAATTATTTTATTTATAATTTTTGAAGGATTTTTATCATCTCAGCATTTCTATAGAGAAATGGATGATGTGTATTGATTAATACTTTTTAATTAATTTTTAATTTAATTTTTAATTAATGTTTTTATTTGTTACCAGCAATGCCAAATGATTTAAAAGCAGGTTAGTACCTTAGAGACAGTTGTCAGAAAGGTTTCTTCCTTTATTCAGTTACAGACCCTGTGACACAAAGGACTAATAAGTGTCAGAAACATAAGTGTGAATTATACAGTATGTTGTATTCTGCAGTGTTTTAATAGTCTTGTAATTTCAATCTATGATTGCTTGGCAAGATAACAATTTTTTTGAAAGTTCAGAATATATGTATATTTGGCCATGCATATTGAAGATAAAGTCATAGATATTCTCTGTATTACCATTACTGTATTGCAATTGCTGCTTTGAGAAAACCAAAAATTCTCTGGTCTGCAAGAAGTGTAATCTTTTTCAGAATGTCAAACCCAAGGGGACTTTAAATTTGAGAGCTTTCAAAGGAATTACTGGTGACATTTTAAAATTTATGACAGAAAGACAGATAATAAAGTGCTGTCTAAAGGGAAGGCACTAAAATTAGGTGCTATGTTTGCCTTTTCACAGTCTGTGCAATGTCAGCCTCCTCTGAGGAGGATCCAATGCAGCGTTAATAACGTCAAGATCACTTCAGACAATTCTCTGGCTTCCTTAGAGTAAATTTCAACCTGAACTAGGCTGCTTGAAAACATGCAATTTACTGAAGTAGTCTACAACCTCTTTTTTTTCTTACTCTGACCTGAATTCTCACCCCTTTGTCACTCACCTTAATCATATTAGACACCTGATAGCAGTTAACATTGTTAATGATACAGAAACAGAAAAACCTTCACATGCATTAGCGGTCTCTGTTGTGCATGTTTGCTTTAGGTTTCTCCTGAAGTGTGGATCAAAGCATTTCCTGGTCTCTACGGTTAATCTACTGTGCTTTCTTGCTAGACCTCCAAACACAGGAAGTGTACAGCTCAGGTTGCACTTTGATTCAAGTGTGAGATATGTAAGTAGAGGAGGAAGGCATTTGCCCAATCTTAATCCAGTAATTATTCCATGGACTAATTTACATTTTGGCTGGTGTGTCTCTGAATCTTGCTTAAAAAAAAAAAAAGCAACTTTTTACTTTCATCTGATATGCGTCATTATTTACTGCTGTTCTTCACATGTCAAAGTTCATCTGGTAAGATAATTTTCTAAAAGTATTCTGTAAGGAATTTAGAGAAAAAAATATATTTTGTTTTTGAAATGGCTGATACTTCTGTTTATTCTTTGAGGACTGGAAATTACATCCCCAAGATGAAAAAAAAAATCCCCTTTAGAACAGTTGTTCCTACCTGTTGTGCAAAAATGCAGTGGACTAACTTATCTACTGCAGTAGTTTTCTAAGCCAGCAGATCTTTTGTCAGTCACGTAAGGTTGTGCAAGCACTCAGAGCAAACCTCACTGGAGAAGCACTGCCCCACACTGTCAGGGAAATATTGCTGAATTCCATTATAAGAAAAGTTAAATCTTCTTCATACGTGAAAACCTCTTTGCAAATGTTTTCCATTATCCGAACTGCTGGCCCAGATCCACTGGCAAGAGCAACACTGGGAGTGTAGAACAAGCGGTGAATATTTTAGCCTCTTTTTGGTTTATTACAATTCTCATGATATTTGGTATTTTCACTAATCCCTAATTGCTGAGTATAGTGATTACCTGGGAAAGACAGCTTTCATTTAAACAAAATAAATGAGAAGTTGTTTTTGTGGCAAAAATCGGCTATTACTGTTGCAAAGACTTCAAAAACATATACACTGGAGGTGCAAACCTCCAAATAGGAAAAGAGCCCTGAAATCTGCCTTTTACAGAGTTATTTAAGCCACTATAGGACATTGGGGAGTGCAAGCTACAATATTTGAGAGTGGGATGTCCATAATCTAGGGCATATGCATTTCAGGCCAGCTGTTCCTTGCTGAGAGAGAGTAGCACATAAAACAGTAGTAGCGAGCTCAGTGAATCTATGCAAAACCTCTTTTTCTGAGTGAGGTGGGAACAGATGAAGTCACTGGGAGACCAGGCACTTGCAGATAACACCAGATGCATGTTAAAAGTGATACACAGCATCCTCCTGCTCTTTTGAAATAGCTTTGTAATTCAAAATGTGGTGATGTTTTCAGAAATGGAAGAAGTCAGACTTTTAAAGCAGTAAGATTTAGTTGGGAATATAACATACTGAAGTCATATCTGTTTTCTAGGACCAAAACAAGACTAAAAAAATAATCTTAAAATGCAGGCTGACTGCCGTAAGTGTTGTGGGTGAGAAAGCCAATTTCCAGAATCCAGCTGAATACTTCAAGAAACGGTGTTCATGTGAACCGGCACAGGAATTGCCGGCCGGCAGCAGGGAGCAGCTCTATTCCTCTGTCCCAGTTCTAAACCCGTGCTCCAGGGGGCCCTGCGCGGCCAAAAGTGATGTTCCCTCCGCTCGCCATCTGCAAGTCAGGGAGTTGTGCTGCTGCAAGGGCTGTGAAACCCACCTCTGCAGCTCCACATTAAATAAAGTGTCTCGGGGCAGCGTCTTCTGTCCAGGTCCTCCACACTGATCAGGGCGAGCTCTGGCCAGGAATGGTTGCTGTTTTCTACCCTGGAGAGGAGTAGGTTTCAGTACTGAATGCAGAAGTCTCACTTAATCGTACAGGAATATCAGCTTCTATGTCATCTTTGAACTCCTTTAGAAGTCCTTGAATGCTACAAGACATCACAGATTATAATAGCAGTGATGTTTTATTTAGAGAGAAGTACTTTATTTCCAGACAAGAAGACAGCCAACATGAAGAGCAGTGAATTCTCTGTGTGTTGTGTTTGCATGTTTGTGATTATTTCCAGGCTAAAAAAAATCTAAAAAAAAAGTTAAGAATGAGCCAGTAGGGCCTTGTAGTGTTTGTGATTTCTTTTCTGTTCATGAACTGTAGTAGAAGAAAAGCAAGTTTTTAGTTATTTGGCTTTATATGGTCTTACTGCTTAACTGGTTTAAAAACAATTGTAGTGCACCTCTTAGAGGATTCCTGATCTTTGTCATGTTCAATTCTGTATCTCTGCTGCTCTTCTCATCCCATAGTCTTCCAGGTCTCACCTCCAAAATTGATACACCTTGTGAAGGGTGAGAGCAGCTGATTCAGTTAGCTAGATGTAAACACTTTAAATAAAGTGTGTTTCCATATCCCAAATGAACGGAAATTCAGACTTCCACCTTTTCTTTTTGCTGCTTACATTTCAGCTGTACTTGGTCATGGGGCCTCTAACACTGTACAAGAAAAGCACCCTGTCCTTTTAACAGTTCCTGTCATTGACACAGGAACCCTTCTTCAAGGAGATACTGAGAAGTTTTAACCAGCAGTATTCCTTGCGGCAGAAGAGGCTTGAAATGAAGCTTCTTGGAGCTTGGCTAATCTCAGGAATCGCAGATTTACTCCTGATAAGCTTTAGGGTTTTTTTTCAAAAAAGAGTGATTTCGAAGTTGAAGTATTGAAATTGAAGGTAAAGATTTTTTCTGTCTTAGGCAGTCTTTAGTTTTTCCATATGCAAGTACGCGTAAGACAGTTTTCTGAAGTAAAGGGAGAGAATGCAATGAGTCATGCTTGCCTGTTACGTATAGCTGGTTTTGTGAACTAAGATGATAGTAACTGTAACAGGTCATAGTATAAGACTCAACTTCTTCAGCTACCTGCAGATTTATCTAAAATGCTTACCTAGTTTTTATCATTGACGACTGGAGTTTAAAAGATATAAAGCTGCTTAGTCTTGACTATTCTTGACCATTCTTGCTTCATTCTTGTTTAAAAATATCCATTTGGCAGAATTGGGACACTGCTTAATGATGCAGTTAGAGACTGCCGTGGTTGAAATCATGACCTGTTTCTACAGGGCACTGTTACCAAGCTTATAAAAACCATGCCCAGCTTTTAAGTTTTAGAAGGCTTTAAATTCATTCTAGCCATGAGCCTGTTTCCTCACATATCCCTATGAGAAGGAGAGAAGGTTTAAAAAAGAAGGCTCAGCTATTACTAATGAATACCTGAACTGTGCCTACAAATCCCAGTTCTTAGGGACATTAGGAGAGTGTTTTTGCTGTGGCTCCACATCCAGGAGTCGCACTGTTTGAATAACACCTCCCACAGAAAAGCTTTCCTTCTTTCCTCTTTTTCACCCCAGGTTATTCTGCTGTATCTGATCACAGAAGTAATCTGGCTGGAAAAATGACCTAGAAATTTTTTTCAGGTTTATTTTCTCCCTGCCCAGATCAATGCTTGAAACTTTTCGCCACACAGCTGCATAAATAGTTGGCTTTGGCAGAGCACAGGGAGGGGAGTGGAGCAGGTACCAACATCTAAATAAGTAGGGGAGCCAGGGCTGTTGAAACTATCTTTGCCATGAGAGAAAAGCTCCAAGAATCACAGTCACAGCTGCATGAAGTCCAAAAGCACAAGTCTAGATTACCAGCTGCTTTCAGTGTGCATGAAGATCCTGTACAAAATTGGGAAGCCATTGCATACAAACATGAGACCCACCCTGATCTGTTTCTTTTGTGCAGGTTGTTCTCAGTGCTCGGAACCATGCTGCTCATGGTTGTTCAACATCATGTTTTTGGATACGATGTGAGTCTTTGTACCTCTAAAAAAACAACCTCCAGATGTAAATAAAAGTGGCCATTGAAATGGGTGGTACAGGTGCTGAGATCCCACAAACATCCATCCTACTCACCATGCCATTAAGATCAGGCCTGTGTAACACCAGGTCCAGATCAACTGGCAATATAGATGTGTCCTCTATCAGACTTGGGCACATGGTTTCTCGATTAGCCTGCAAAATAACCTGCAAAACAGCATGTATTTCAGGCTTCTGCTTATGCTAGATTGAAAGGACAGACCGTTCTTGGGCAGGAGTAATGCCTGCCAGAACAAAAACATTATCCTTCAGAAATACCTTAAAACAAGTTAGAACCAGAAATGTAAGTTTGGACAGCTTCAGTGGTTTATATCAATTAGCTAGATTTTATTTTATTTGGTACTCTGTGCCCTAGAACCAGAGTAAGCACTCTGTGTGACAACCTGATATTCTGCACAAGTGCTGCAACAGGAATGAAATAAAAATCATAGAATCTCCCCAGTTCAATTCAGTTGGTTAAAATCCAGATAACTAACTATAAAATGCCAGTAGCTCATGAAGCATAATTTTTTTTCTACTTTTCTTAATGCCCTTGACTTAAAACACTGCTCTGAGGCAGCTGAATGAAAAGTACTAAGAGCATCTTTTTTTGTTTTTGTGATGGTCAGAGGGGGAGATGGCTAATTTTGGCAGCCACAGCAACTGAAAGCAGCATCCCTGTATCTTAATGAGTTGGTGGAGGGGTGTATTTTTTAGGTACCCAAGGAAAAGCTTTTTACATGGTGAGTTAAGCTGTTTGCTATTTGAGGTTTTTGAAGATGTCTCTGGAGGTGGTTGTACGGCAGTCTGTGTGGACATATTATTGAATACCTGCCAGGTGTCTGCATCCAATTGAACAGGGTGTTCTGCAGAATCCTTCTGGAAGACAAACTGATTACAGAGGTCTGTTTGAACACTTGGGATGATGGCAGAAAGGAACAGACTAAATTTTTGTGGAGTCCCATCCTGCAGGTCACAGAAAGCAATTTGCAAACATTAAAGAAATGTCAGAGAAAAGAGAGGCAACAAGGTCCATCCAGCTCAAAAGCATCTGTGAAAAATTGCATAGCCCAGATGGCTGAAATGATTTTCACATTCATTGCACATGTAGTCTGGGCTTAGCTATCTCCAGTGCAGTCATTCTGCTGATCTATGGTAGTTATTCCCCGCTCAGTGCATGAGCATGTTTCCCATTCACATAAATAAGAGTTATGTCTTTGTATCCAGGGAGAGGGGATTTTATTTGTCTGGTGCTGAAGCAGCTTCTCACAGGACTGTTTTCCTCCCACGTTCTCAGTTTTATTCAGCTTTCTTGACCAGTGTTTTCTTTGTTTTGAACTGCTTGAACTTTCATATTTTAGGTAATAAATGTTAGCAAACTGTGGAGAAGGTGACATGACTGGAAATGAAGTCCTTAGTAGATTCAACCACCTGAATCTAAAATATGAGAGGTGGCTGGAAAGGGAGGAAAATGTCTGGAAAGTTTTGCAGCGTAGAAGTAATTTTATTTTATGTGATGATTTCACATTTTCCCCTCTCCTTTCCCCTGGTATCTATCAGTGAGAGCCTTGTTTTGCTATATGTGGGAAAGTTTGCTGTTATTTACAGGGCTTTTTTCAATTGCTTTTAAAATATGTCACAAGGTACTAGTCAAGCAGTGCCAGTGATGACTATGGCTATCACTGCTAAAAAGCTTCTAAGCCACAGAGCATGAGTATCTTTTGTCCGTGAATTTAAGCAATTTAATTAATGGAATGCAGTATTGATGACTAGGAGACCTCAGCCCATATAGACACTGGTACTGTACTAGCAACACCCAGGTCTCATTTTGACACTTCCTGTTTATTGTCCAAGACTGTTGCTGAGAAGGTGGCGCTGATGTTTGCTTAACATTAGGTTTGATGTACCAGGGTTTTCTGAAGCAAAGGTTTGTCAAATTGGAATACTCAGGTTTTGCCACTTGTTCTTCCCCTGTGCAGTTCACTTGTTTATAGCTATGATGTGATGAGGTTAGGTGTGCTCTTCTGTGTGGTTCTGGAAGTGTTGCTGATGTGTCTGGTTCTTGACCTCTTCATTATTTCTGAGGGGAAAGGGGAGAGATGGGAGAAGAGAAGAGGCAGCAACCAAATTTTAATTTTTTTAATTTAATTTCTTAAAGTTTTAAAATTTCTTTTCGTATTTCTGCTACTGTTACAGACCAGCCCCTCAACCACTCCAACCTGTCTCCTTCTGTGTGACAGAAGCTGTCGTATGACTTTCAGATAATGCCATTTCTCTTTACCTTTTCTGTCTCTTTGCAGGCAACAGTTTTTCTAACATTTTCACTGCCTGGTTAATCAAAAATACTGGCACACAGCCGTGTTGGGAAACAATTGTATAACTGGAGATACCAGGGAGAAGGCAGGGGAGATTTCAGTAGCATAAAGTCAGTAACAATGTGGAACGAATGAGCTCCTGGACTGCACTGCATGCCTGCTAGCATACCCTCATCTGAGTCCTCCATAAACTGGGGTGGGCTACAACCACTGGGAGGGGTCGTACTTTAAGAAAGTGCTCTATAGGGTCACTGCAGCTCTAGAATAACTTTGCATTGGGATACAGGTAGATCCTGTTCTTTTGCATCCTCGGTGCTGATGAAAGGCAGTTTTCCCTCAACTCCTCGTGATGCTGGACAAGCCTCCTGTTTGCCAGGCCGCTCCCCGTGTTATCAGGGGCTGCAAACGAAGCTGATTAGAGCCATTCACACTGGCAGTTTCCTTAGTGCCTTTTCAAGACTGATAACCTCTGGCGGAGAGGCAGTGACGCCAGCAGGCAGCAATCTCTTCCCCAGGGAGAGCTGCCTGCCCTGCAAGTGTGTTTATGCCCACAGGTGTGGCTGCTGGAAACCCTGTCTCTCCCTCTGGTTTTTGGCGCCTGCAGTAGTCTCCCAGGCCGGTCATCATGGCATGTCCGGCTCTAGTCATCCTCCCTGGGGGAGCCGCTTCTGGACAAGATCTCGTGGAAGTGTTGCTCAATAACAGCCTCATCCTTCGTAGTGCCGCTATGGCGCTCCCAAGGGAGTATGTGCTGAGCCAGCCTGGCCGTGGCAGCAGCCGGCCCTCACCCCTGCTTCCTCCCTGCTGCCTGGCTGCCTGCGGGGAAAGGTGTTGGCTTCAGAATACAAGACGGGTTAGGCGGGGAAACAAGAAGAGGCATGAGAAAATCTAAGTTTAATGCCTGAGCCCTTCAGTGCTGCCAGTCAAAAGGCAAGGCACAGCCTGAACAGCCCGGGATGGGTGGCAGGGGAGCCCGGACACCCCCATGTGCCGCAGCATGCTGCCGCAAGAACGTGCTGCAGCACAACCACAGCCGTGCGGGGCAAACGCCTTCGCTGGCCCGGCTGGCTGCACCTCACTGAGTCCCTTTCCACAAAGGCAGCACTAAGTGCAGGCATGCCCTTAATCTCCTGCCCTCACCTTCGGGGAAATTGCGAAAGCAAAGTCCTACATCGCTTCAGGATTTTTGATCGCGTCTGTGAATGTGTATTAGCTTGCTTGGCCCAGGACATAGCCAGCCACTGAGGAGTGTTTACTGAAATGTACCCTGGCATCTTTATCCTTCCTTTGCAGCTGCTATTTACCAGACAGCATTTGTGGTGAATGTAGCTGGCAGAAACATCGTCTAGGAATGAACTGGATGAGTTAAAGAATTTTTCACACTAACATTGTTGCAGGCATTTGAAAATACTTCACATGAGGGCATATTTTTGTAACACTGAATTAAACTAACGTTGCATGAAGCTGGCTCAACTAAATCAGATTTACCAGCAAAATGTTTGGTGTTTTTGTTTTGGGTCCCTGCCTTGTTTATAGCTCCTCTGTGTTACTCCGTGTTGCAGATCTCTATCTACTCTCGTGGCAGCAACACAGCTAATTCATCAGCGAGGGGTAGGGGGTGGAGGTGGGGAGCGTTAGGGTGCTGGGTGGTGAGATTCAGACTTTTTCTTGACAAATAAAGAAACTGATTATGAAAATGCACATATTGCTGTTTTGGTCAAAATGGCCTGCTATGACACTACTTTAGAAATTCAGATGGCTTCTTTAAAAAATACCAGAATAAAGCAGTAGGATTGTTTCTTCCATAGGATATTCAGAGATTCAGAAATTGCTTTCTCAATTCTGGAATTTAACTTGCCAGTAAGATGTAATTATTTTTCTTGTAGTTTGATAATCCATGACTGGAACTTTTTCTTTTTTTAATTATCATTCCAGAAACTGAGAAAATTGCTTAAAAATAGATATGTAAAGAGATCAGAGCCCACAAAACTAGATATACATTATTATGCATGTCATCCCATCATGCAGATAATTTCTTTGTAGGTTGTGAAATCTAGCCCTTCCTTTACCTATTGCCTTTCCTTATTTAGATCCTTGTTTAGACTTCATTTTGTTGAGAAGGTTCCTAGCAGATTGTGGCTGCTATAGCTGTGTGGGAACATACTATTTTTGTTATTTATTTGAATTGGGACTCTCTAAAACTCCCTACTTGTCATCCATCTAATAGAGATGTTCCAGCAGTGTATTAGTCATTACTGAGGTGACATGAAGCAGAGTATAGTTTTGGAAACACCCTTCCAGTGAAAGACACTGAGTTTTAAACTACCTCACAGATGTGCAGATCTGTACTAGACATGCCTAACTGCCTTGCATGCTTAATAGGCTTTTTGCCTATAAATCCCCATGTGCCATTGAGATATTGGATCTTTGTAGAAGGGTTGGATTTAATGGGAAGCCTGGATGTCTCGGATTTATCTCACAGCACCCGCCCTCAGCGTTGCTTATGGGGATGGGTGGAGTGCACTGCTCTGACACTGACTTCTGTTGCCACCTTGATAAAAGCAGCAGAGGGAGAAGATCTCCCTGCCCAGCACCCAGAAGCAGGCTCAGAGCTGGGGCTTTGTCTCCACATCTCTGACAGCAGCATGGCCATGAAACAGATGAAGTAAACAAACCAACAATACAGGCATTTTTGTACAGAATAGGTCTATTATTCTTCCTGACAGCATGACTTGGATTTTGAGTTCTCATTCTTTGTATTGTTCCTTATTTAAAAAGAAAGAGAAAGCAGAACAAGGAATAATACAAATGAGTCAGCCTAGGGCTTATACTTCCCTATAGGATATTCTTAAGGTCCCGTTGGCACTACAAATTGGAATCATTTTGTAACAAGGTCCCTGGACTCAGTTGTATTTTTAAAGCAGTCAGGCCTTAAAGTCTTACATGCTTGCATGATTGATTTGCCCAAGACTGTTACACAGACTAATAACCAAGAGGCCACCAAGACAAATTCATTGATCATTCAATGTAGAGAATTTTCCTTAGCCTGAAAATGGGGCTTGCAATCATACAGAGCAGCATGCGTACCTTCATTGCCCTCTCCACGTCAGCCCTAGGTGGGATTTAGGCAGGACGATGCTTGGTGGACGATGCTGCGGCAGAGACGCGCACTGCTGCTCCTGGGCATGCTGAGAAGTGAGCCCTGTTTGCAGCAGGCTGCCAGGTTGTCACTGCTAGGCAGTGGCTTCTAGAGGGAGCCCATGGCCAGAGTGCTGCTGAAAAGGTGCATGAAGCTGTCAAGGCTTTCGGACAACATTTTGTTGTAAGTCTTACATTCAGTAAGGCTAAAAAAATTTGCATTAGATAAATTTTGAGCATGTTCTGTCATTTGGACTGGAAATCCATAGTGTCTGCTGGACATAGAAGGGCCAATATTGTTTCTGGGAGATTGTCTTTTCCTCCTTATTCCAGTAGAGGCTGGCTCTTCCTGAGAAACAGCCCTTGAGCTTGCTGAAGTATCAAGGGTGGAGATATTTCACAGATGCATCAAAAGAATATGGGGTTACACACTCCTAAAAGCACACAGACTCCCTGTCAAGGGGTAAGGATTTTATCTAATCTGCAGGGTTATCTCCTTACCTGGCTAAGGCAGCTTTCTGGGGCATTTTCTTGGCTGGGGGAGGTATATCTGCAGGGAAGCCCTGCCTGTGGGAGAGGAAGGGTCTGTTGAAACTCTCACACTCTCCTCCCATTAATTTTTTTGGATCTTGACACCCATAGCAAGAGACAAGCAATAAAACCATCATTTCTGACATGAGATGCACTGTTATCATAATCAAATTAGCAATCCTGATCCTGTTTCTGGAAAAAGCATGTCAGGAACACTAGGTAGAAAATTGCTCCATGTTTAAAAATTGTTAGTTACTGATTGCATATGTGAGAGACATAATTTCTTGAAGTGTTCCATGCCATTTCTGTTTTTATTTCTGCACTTGTGATTTTCCAGGGAAACACATGGAATAAATCCTTATTCTACTTTCAAGACTGTGTGTAAACCTCAGTTCAACTGGACAGTCTGGAAGATCTTTCATTCCACTAGATGCCATTTCTGTTTACACATGTGTAGCATTTAAACATTGCAGGATTGTTTAAATGCATTTAACATTTAATGCATTTGTGTTTATGCTTAAATGCATAAACAATGCATAGATTTATGTTTAAAGGCATAAACATTGCGTGACCACCTCAATTCAGTCTTAAATAATTGGGAGTTTTGGCCTGAAGCAAACAAACTGACAGTGGAGGGATTGAGTGGAACCACAGAGTATCTCTCCATCACTGACAAGTAATAGATAACAGAATGACCTTATTGACAGGTAAATAAATAAGTAGCTGAGAGTCATATCAATTAATGGCAACAAGCAAACCAGTTTCCCCACTTAGTTTCTCGATACAGTTTGAGAAGCTTATGCCCAGGACTGCTGTTCTCTGCAGCAGGGGTTGAGAAAATGGGACACACAAGCAGCAAGCAGAAGACAGTAGATGAGGGAAGGAGAAGGCATGAGGAACTCTGGTAGGCAAGTCAGGTGTATTAAAAAGTCTGTCTAAGAGACATGGGAAAATGAGGAAGAGTGCTCACAAAGGCATCCAGCAGGAGAGGGAAATGGAAACACAGACAAGTCCTGCTACAGGAGAGCATCTTTATCAGGAGACATTGAGGGGGAAGATGAGGGAACACACAAATATTGCATCCAGAACAGGCTGTGGCATTCAGTGAGGGTCAAGGAATGGAGGCACAGTAGGAAGAAAAGGGTCACACATGGGTCAATGACTCATGCTGACGGACCCAGGTACCCGGGACACAGTGGTGCAGATGGCATGGAGGTGTTAGGGAAGCCTACACTGGGAGGACACAGGGTACACACAGAATTGCTGGCATGGAGACACCATATGCAGCTGCAGGAACATCGTGCGTGGCCCTGGGAGAAGTTCAGTCCCTTTCTCCCAATGTCGTTATTAACCAATGCATAGCAGAGGCAGCATATGCAGTGAGACTGTCCTCAGCAGTGCACTACACGAGATTGATGGCAATACAATTTCCTCAGGAAATATAATATTCATTTGTTATTTTCAATGGATATAAGGTGGTAGAAACAGCTAAAGGTAATTCACTGGCTTACTTCCTGCTCATTTGGAATGGGCTGCCCAGGGAGGTGGTGGAGTCACCGACCTTGGAGGTGTTCAGGAATAGGCTGGATGAGACACTTAGTGCCATGGTTTAGATGATGGGCTGTTAGTTTATAGGTTGGACTTGATGATCTTTAAGGTCTCTTCCAACCTTGTTGATACTGTGATACTTAAAATTTGGAAGCTTATGCCTTTCCTTTTTGACATTGTGGCTGTTCAGTAGAGGTTGTAAAGCTTTGTTTTCTGTAGGGAAATTGATCAACTTGAAAACCAAAAATTGTCTCTGTCTGACACTGCCACACAAATAAGACAGCATAGTGGTTTTGTACCTTTTCTGCTATTGATTTCCTTGTGTGGGGTAGTCATACCAGGTTTTTGAATGCACATGCATGTCTAATTGGGTACTTGTCATTAAACATACGTAGAATTCATGCACACACATGAAGCATATGGAAGTCTTTTTAGAGAAGGATTTATTCCCTCCGCGGCCATACACAGACATTTGAAATACTTCATTCAGACTGAATCATGAGGTTAAAAATAGATTGGTAACGTCTTCATGTTTACTTTCTAACCCTGTGGAGGCATAAGGAAGTATTTAAAGTTTGCTGACTTTAATCTTTTTCTCTGATACCAGAAGGAGTAAACAAGGGGGTTTTCTTTCCTTTTAATAAAAACAGGAGATTCTCAAGACTTGAAACGAAATCCTGAGACTAGGCAACAGCTTGTTTCCTGCTTCCTTCCCGTATTTTTCCTGCTGACAGAAAAGGATCCTGAGGGATCCTCAGCTGTTGGGTACAGCCCCCGACTCTACTGCACCCTCAGCCTACCTGCTGTCCTTTCATTGTGCTGGGATGGGCAAAGTCTGCTGCTGCTCTCTTTGACCCCAAGGCCACTGTCTCTAAGTGGAATTGTGGGTGTAAATCCCTGTCCTGGAGCCTGAGGGCTGTGGCTTGTAATATGTATCTCATTTAACCTCAGCTCTCATTCCTCTTCCCACCGCAGTAGGGATGGCTTGTGGGGTTGGGATGTTGTGCAGCTCTAGCCTGCACTGTTTATCCCTGCACTATGAGGTCAGGCCCTCTCTCTCCTTGTGGAGACTAGACCCTCCAGGAATTGCCCAGTTTAACAGTTACAAATGGAAATGCCACAGCTGGAAAGAGCTACTGTTAACAGAGCATAGCTTTGCTTTGCAAATGCAGGAATTGTTGAGCTGCAAAGGTGAGTTTATGCAAGTAATAGTGTGTGGGGCAATTATTTAAAATCACCACAGTCACCATCATCTGTAGAAAATGGTTTTCTGCTCTTTCACTGCTCCAAAAAGTAATTCCATTTTTGCTCTTGTAAGAAAGATATCCATACATTTTTAACATGAAAGGCAAAGTCTAAGAGTATCAGTGACTTACAACACTGTGGAGAGACTTTATATATGGCATTTCATCTCAGAATTATTTTACCCCTTGTGAACTCAGAGTGATATATGTCTTTGATAGCATACTTTTGTTTTTAATTTGCTTCCAAATAGAACTTTAGAGGGAATTTAGAAAATCATATACAGGGACCTTTCTAAATGCCTAATATTTTAAATCTTCCATGAGTGTATGTGAGCATATGCCTAAGGAAAATTTGTTTGTGTGTGTATATGTAGGAACAAGTCACATTTTTCAACACATTTTCTTGCTTTCTGCATTCCAAGTTCACCTTCATTTGTGCAGTTACAAAACTGCAGCTGCATTTAATCCTAGATAAGATTCAGAGGGCCAGGACAAATTGGCAGTACAATCCTTATCAGCCGTTTTCATAAGCAGCATAACTTGGGTTGGTCCAGGCTGGAGGGGAAGCTCTGAAGGGGCCAGGCTGGACTGGGCACCGGGGCCAAGACCACAATCGCTGGGTGGGAGGTATCCTCAGGGTGATGCTGGAGTTGTGCTGGGGTGATGCCGGGGAGCAGGACTGGCTGCTCCCCTCTCAAGCCAGAGAGCCCTTGCATTCCAGGCACAGACCTGCACACTGGTGTTTTGGCAGTTGGTGACAGCGAGTAGCCGGCACATGGTGGTGGAAGTGACACATGTCTAGCAGAAAAGGAAAAAGGTGTTTGTTAAAGGGAGGGCTGCAGCTGGGTGGCTCTGCCTTTGTTTGCAATGTAGTGCTGGAAGTCAGCAAGGCCTTTTTAGCTCGGCTTCTCTGAGCCTTTGTTTGTACCCATCAATATACTTTTTCATATTTTAGGGAGTGGTTACCCAGCATTTTTAGGAGGCATGACTCTTCCTCAGGAATGAAACTGTTTGGTTTGCTGATGCTTTTCATCTGGAGTATGAAGTACTGCTTTGATGGCTGATGGGGTTTTTCACCTTGCTGAGTCTGGAAGTCGATGGAGAAGTGAGTGGCACAGATGCTTTGGAGAATAGTCTAAGCTGTAAAGAAGAATTAACTTAATAATTCCTATCGAGGCAGTTGCTGTTATATATGGTGTCAGATGGTAAGTCACTGAGAGCACACCATCCTCATATATTTCCGTAGCTAGTTGCCTGTATTTTCAAACTATATTCAGATTACATTGATGCTTTTTAGAAATCTGTCATATGCTTAATTATAGTTGAATCTAGTAATTACTGGCATCGACTATTTGATTGAAAAGAAATAGTTATTTTCAAGCTGGTTTTCTCCTGAGAAATAAGAGCAATGCTTCTGATATTACTGTTTGTGAACAGTTCTGCTGCTTGCACTCTTCCTATCATGAAAGCTAAGACCTTAAATTAGACAGTTATTTATCATTACAGGTAAAATTTTTAGTGTTATAGTTTTAACTTTTCCTTTAGAATAAAATTTGTGGATAAATATGAAGGTGAGGGATTTTTTAAAAAGAGAATAATAAATACAAATTTTGAGCAGTAGGATGTGGATAAAAAAGTCAGGCAAGGGGTTTTTTCTCTCTCTACTTTAAATACTAGTGAAAATTTGCTTCTTGAATTTAGCTTTAATTCAGATTGTTTCTGACTTGCTACACTTTCTAATTAGTCACCTATTCACATTAGTGTAGGTGTATTGCTTTAGAGCTAAGAGAAATTGAATGTTGCTCCAATGCATTCGCTTGGTCTAAGTATAATTTTCTGTTCAGGGCAATCGTATCAGAGAACGTGAAAAAACTTCAGTGATTCACTGGGTGACTGAAGCTGTTAGTACTTCCCAGGGATGGTACAAGAAATGAAATCTCAATTAAGAGTGACTTTCCCTTACAAAGTAAAGCCTTTGAATCAGAGCATACCTCTAAGCCTTTTGTCTGCCGAATGGGTGGGGGCAATTCGGTTGAGAAAATGCAGTCAAGATGTGAAAAAAAGTGCCTGGGGGCATCCAAGGCCTGTTTCCAATGATGCACGGATGTTAGCAACATGCTGAGCTTTAAGATCCCAGAGCACAATAAGACAGAATATTCCCTTCTCACTCTCTGGGAATTAAATTAGGTGTCAAACCGAAGGGCTTTAGGAAAATAAAATGAGAAAATGTTTGGGTTTCAGTTGAAACTTCTACATGATTTACAAACTTTTTGTGTGTGAAAGCTTGTGAAAATATGGTTCTTTCTTGACATTGAAATGAGGACTTGTCACTATTTCAGTGGCAGTGCCTTTTATATAAGCCAGTTTTAACTTTTAACTCAGAAGCTGTTCAATTATATGCCTACTTTTCAAAAAAATTCAGACTAATCTTCAGCAAAATGAATTCTAAAAATTTTGAAAGTAAAAAGTATAATTTATAGTACTTTACAGTAGATGCACTTTATAATAGATGGTATAAAATTGAGCTTAAGATTTTTGATTCCTAAAATTATGTATAGAACAATACCAGGTTATTTCTAACGTTCCAGAAGATACTCCTGTTTCAGCTAAATAAGTGGGTTTACACAAGTCTAATTATCTCACATACTGGGGTGATATTCTGTTACATAAGAATTTTAAATGAAAGAAAAAAAGCCTTGACTCTTCAGTTTCAGTGTTCCTTCAGTAGTGATAAATACCAAAGGCATCCCCACCGATAAGCACTGAAAATATACTTTCGAAGTCCCTGCACTTTCAGAAGACTTTCTGAATGACTTTGAAGTATACCACTTGAACATTATGTAAAGATATCACCATGGAGGGAAGATCATGTGTCTATTAAGTGCACATTGTCTGTTTAAGATAAAATAACTTTAAAAATTAAGAAACTGTACATTGTTCTATGATTCTTCATAAAATATGAAGAACATCTTTAATATTTTCAATTTTCTTCCTCTTACAGTCTGTTGTAAATAGGTAGCATTCTTGATCTCAGTTGCACAAGTTAGGTTTTCTAAATAATGAGAATTCTCCTTTAAGCAATTCTCTCCCAATATACTTTATTGCATGTCTTTATGCTAGCTGGGGTTTTTTAGTATTTGAAACATGCCAAAATTGTATTTTCAAGCACTGTAAAAGCAAGAGGGCTAAAAATCTTAGCTTTGTTTTCCATTTCCATTAAAAAAAAAAATTCCATATCGTGTCTACGGAGAGGCAAGGAAATGTCAACTGTCATCAATTCTTAGGTTGAAGATCTTCCAACTGAGCTAGCACTAGCTCCCAGGCAGTTGATTTTTTAGAAAGACATGTTTTGTAGACCTAATAACTAGGTCTCTAGGTTATTTAAGGTGTTCTCCTCTGGACTCTTCATAACTGGTTCAGATCTTTTTTGAAGTGCAGTGTCAGCAATGACTCTCATAGCCCAGATGATCGATGTCATACAAGGCTGAAGAGAGCAAAAGATTTATTTTATGTGCCATCTGTTACTAAATCTTTATATAATGGTTGTTTTTCTATGACAGCAAGAAAGAAGTTGACTCATGTTCAGCCTGAAGACTGCAGATTCTTTCATGAGAACTGCCGCAGGGCCAGCTGTCTTCCATCTCCTGCTCATTCTCCTAACTTATTTCTTCCCAAGCAAAGTATTTTGCAACAATATGTGCTTTTTGCATACTGCTTCCTCTTTGTCTTAGACCATTTCTCCAATTTCCATATCCTTCTGTATATCTAATCATGCTCTCCAATATGCCTGCAGCTCCTTCTAGCTTTCTACAATCTGAAAACTCAGAAAGGAGGTTGCATCATCCTCATCAGAGGATATGGCTGTCTCTTATGCACTCATGGTTTTCAGTGCTTTCTACTGGCCTCTGTAGGCTTGGGCACTTCTTGCAGGTTGCTGCTGTCATGGTCTGGAGGGGACGGTTACTGAGGCCCCGAAAGAGTATCAAAATGGATATCTTGGTCACAAGACTCAAAATGTGAACAACTTCTAAATGAAAATGCTGTAAAAATATCGAATAGTGTCACGTCTTGATGCATCTTTCCAATTTGGTGAGGAACCACCGATAAATACTTCTTGATATGGTTTCCCTATCATGCACTGACAGTTTCATGTAGGACATTCTCTTCATGAATATGCCATGTAAAGCAGCATTGGGAGACATATAAGAATGGAGATACATCTCATCTGCTTCCTTCTTATTTGTATGGTCCATCATTGTACTATTGAACAAATATTAACTTTATGTGACAGCAATTTACAAAGTTTCTCACAAAGGCAAGTGACTTCAAAATCTTTACATGCTTACAAATAGCATGTTTGTATTTGTTCCCTTACATTTTTTCCTGGAAATTTAGGCCAAACTGAAAGGTCAGTGGGGCCCTTGTGAATCCAACTTCTGGCTCATAAAAATAAGCATTTGCCTGCCTTTTTTCTGTCTTCTGCAATATTAACCAGTACCGTTGTGCCTGGATCTATGCTATTTGCCTTGCCAGACTTGTGTGACAGGAACATTTTGGTGTCTATGGCTGAGAGAGATGGAGGGCAGAGGCATGGTGGAAAAGGGTGACAGTGTGGGGCAGCCCTGCAAGGGGTTGGCAAGCTTGTGCCAACTCAGACCACTTGGGTGAACTGTCTGGGGGTGAGTAGGACTCAGTTTCTCTCTCTGTCTCACACGCACGCAGCATCTGTCTTGACCACTTTCTCTCACCTACCAAAGATCAACTTAGTGGCCTGTGGTTTATGTGTCTCAGCATTAGGGTAATTAGGTCTTTCTGCTTACCAACACATTCTGCTTTGTGTAATACTATTCATAAACATTATTGCTTTATAACTGGTGTAGTCATCAGTAGGTGTTGAACATAGTAGGTGTTGAACAGCATCAGAGTGTTAGTTATTTTCCCCTCATATTAATGCCCCTAAACTAACTGGGCTTTCTGCTCTTTCTTTCCAGATTTTGGGACAAGTGTATGTTACCTTTGAAACACAACTGCAGGCCTCTCTCTCACCTGTCATTCAGAAACAAGTTGTACATTTTCTAAATTAGTATTTCAGTTTTGCAAATTCCCAGAAAGTTTCTCTTATGCCAGTTGAATCTCTTATTTCATTATGCATTAAGATATCCATTTCCTCCAGGCTTATTCTTCCTGCCTATTTTATTAGCACACAAGCTTTTAATATGGTGGCCAGAGTAAGCTGCTATTTGTTCCTGTCCCTCTTGTGACCTTACAGTGAACCCCAGTATCTCTTTTCCTTTTTTTTACCTTTTTTGCTCCTGTTTTAGTTCTTTCCATCACTTTCCTGCATTTTGACCATGTCTGCATTGTTTGAGTTGAGAGGGGAGAATTTAGTTGACTTTGTTGTTTTCTGTCTTTCTTCATTAGATGGATAACAGCAGAATAGCAGGGAATCTGTCATGGAGCCATTATCCTGTGATCAAAGTCAAAGCATTCTTGGCAGTGTCCTCTGCACAGCCTCTACATCCCACCCAAATGTGTCTGTGCGCATGTATGTCCATCTGTGCAGCTCTTCTCTGCTGTCTTTCGTGCTATTTGTTAGGCTCTAAGGTGATGCTGAGGGGAGCCCCTGTGCCTTCTCACTTAGTCCAATAATTGTTCAGTTTTGCCCAGCTTTCCCTAAGAAACCATGGGTTTGTTTCTGTGCATTTCCTGTTCCATTCCTCAGAGAAGATTTTTGTCCCTCTGGAAAGAGGGGCAGAACTCTGGATAGAGGTTGATCACTAAGGAGCTTAAGCACCTAGAGAGGAGCAGGAACCCACACAAACAGAGGGCGCCTGGGCTCCTGATAAATGGAAGAGCAAACAACAGCAAGGGAAGAGGCTCAAGATTGTAATCAAGAGAAACAAACTTCTAAATAATTTTTAAAAAAACTTGGGAAAAATTTGTCTGATGTCTTAACAGAGTGTTTGTCATTTCCCTGAAAATATTGTGGCTACCTCCTCCACTTCATTGCTTTTTCCTCCTTACTTTAAAGACGGTACAATTTAGTGCAGTGTAGGTGTATTCGAGGGCCTCTGTACTACTTATTCACCAGACTTCTCAGACTTTGCCATAAGAATTGACCACTAAACTGCCCCAGAATAACTAATTATCCCACATAGGTTTTGCTTGCAACAGCTCCCACACATTGGCCGTGGCTTCCATTAGTGTGTACCATTGTTTAATGACATATGCTGCATGTTTAACCATTGATCCGGCACTGTAACTTATCTAGTTAGTTTCAGACTCTGGCTGGAACTCAACAAAAGTGATTTGCAACCTTCCTGTATTCTTAAAGATGTTTAGGCACAGAGGCAAATTAGTGTGGTGAATTTAAGGCTAATAAAACTAAGAAATTCTCTTAATGACTTTGTAAGGACTTCATTAAGATACTTAGTAAGGCCTCAGAAGTCCATGAACCACAAGCGGAAAACCACAGCTTCAGAAACAATCTGTTAGGAATTAGTGATGAATTCAGAGTGTTTGTCACCTCCATTGCTGCTAGTGAACATGAGGAAGCATCTGCTATCTATTTAAGCAGTGAAGATTAGCAGTAGGTTTCAAAAGTAATTAGTTTACTCCATTGGTGTTGGTATGGAAAGGATTTCAGGAGCTAGATTATTCTAAATGTCTCATTTCTTAGCCTCCTCTTTCATCATATTGCCATGTAGTTCTCAATACGGGGGGATAACAAGAAATCCAGAACGATGTGAGAGCCTGAAATGAAGAGATATCACTGTGATTCTTATAAACCTGTGTTAGTGCAGTCATAGTTAAATACTCTGTGATTCTTCACCTTTAGTATTGTGTTAGTAACTTATGACCATGGGTCCCTATGATGTAGTATCCACTACTTCCGTAATTATCATGACCATAATTTTATATGGAAAATACAATTGAAATATGATTGTCTGTCCCTATGCTCATTCCATAATGATATCAGTGCTGATAAAGTTGTCCAGACTATAATGTTTTTAGTTCTAACATACTGAGTTTTCTCGCAAAAAGACTTTACTTTAAAATTGATATTTCAGTTTCTTCTGAAACTCTGCATTTTGCATGCGCTTTATAGTACAGTAATATTACTTTCCAACAAACACCCCCACGTCTTCACATAATTTGAGACTTTTTTACAGAGCATTTCCACTTCCTATTTAGAAGAGTGTCTTTCTACAGCTGCATATTTCCTGTAGTTGTTGCTGTAATGTTTTTAGCAGGTTTACTTCTGTTATGCTTCATTGTATAAAAGGTGTCCAGCAAAATAGATCATTTCCTAAAATACCTTTGCTTTCCTAGAGTCACGGAGCATGTAATGTGAAGGCTGGACTTATGCATGATTGTTTACAGCCTGAGGAGTATGGCATGGTCCAGTCAGCAGTGCCCTGGACCACAACTTAGGAACTGACTCTGGGTTCCTTTTTGGTTCTGTTACATATTTGCTATGTTTCCCATTGCAAATAACTTCATCTTTTTGCATCTTCACCCTCTATTTCTGAGTCAGATGTAGAGTGAAAATGCTCCTAATCTATATGCAGAGTTAAGTACAATAGGAAAAATCTTGTTCTTTAGGTGGGCTGTCCAGATCTTGTGTAATAAACACTAAATGCATCCTAAATAGCATTTGAAAAAGTAGAAAAACATATCAAAAAACTGGGACAACATAAAAGATCTACTTGGGCAAACACTTGTCAGGAAAAAATTCTTCATGTTCCAACTACCTGTTATTTCATAATTCTGTACTTATTCCTGCACTATTTAATTCTAGACTTTTGAGAGTCTTATGTATAGACAAATCTCCCATTTTACTTCATATGTTCCTCTGACTTTGGTAACGCTAATGTTGGTAACATTTTCACTCATTATTCCTGCAATAATTATAATATATTGATTCCTGGATGGCTGGCGTCATGGCAGTTCAGGCAGTAAGAGCGAATTGCTTCAAAAAGAGGGAGCTCCCTTTCAAAGCTACCCCAGTAATTGTCAGCTGTGATAAAGTCCAAGCACCGATGATTTTAGATTGAATTTGTTTTTTAACAGAGAAGATAGTCATATCAAGGGGAAAAAAAGCTTTTTCAGCAACTTTGGTCATTTCTTTATATCCATGTCAACACTAATTTTCTACGTTTTGTCCAAATTGGGTCTATTTTCAGACATTTTAAAGCAAGCATAAACAGCTAATGCTGAAAGGCTGCTGGGGAGGAGACCTTGTCTCTGTTCAGTGAAACAGGGAGGATGGATTGCCTCTCCCCATCCTGCCTGGATATGGAAGGAGAAAGGAAACTTCTTACTGCTCCTTTCCATCACTCTTGTTTCTAGGGAAGTAAATTGGCATTGTACCTTTTGCACTAGGAATGTGTTCAGATTTGTATAGCAGTGAAATGAGATACATAAAGTATAAATAGCCAACTTCATTTCTCTTTCAAAGTTTGTATCTGAGGGTGAGGGAGCGTTTTCCTACCAGTGGAGTCTTTAGCTACAGTCATTGCACCTTCGAAGTTACAAAACTCACTCTGACTTTTGTAGTAAGGCAAAAGTGCGGAAAGGGTTTCTCTTTTTTCATCCTCTGATATAAAATACTACCAAAAAAAACAATCACAAATTTTCCAAATTACTTTTGCTGCGGAAAGCTCCAGCACAAAGAGTCCTTTGTTTTGCAGGAGTATTTAAACCTGTGGTAAACTCTTTCTCTTTTGTGTCTTTCTTTTTCTTCCAGACAGGTGCCATGGAACTCTTTGACATTTGTAGAACAGATGGGATGGCATTTTACTGTTGTATCTAATTGACAGAACCTTATTCACTCTCTCCATGCATCCTGCCTTGGAAAATGTGGGCTGTGGAGTTTTAGAGAGCACTTTTTTCCTCATCAGTAGCTTGCTTAACTCACTGACAGGGGAAGAGTGAGAGCAAAAACTCACTAACTGGCCTGGGAAACCTCTTGGGAATTCATACTTTCTTGCTGCTGAATTTGCCATTTTGACTGGTTGGTGACTTGCGGTTCACTTGGCTGCCATACATTGTGTTACATATATCTGTAGCCACAGATGTTATTGTGTGGGTATATTTTAATATAAATGTGAATATTTGTATATTTTAATATCAATAACAGTTCTGTCTGAAATTGCATAATGACATATGTAATTGAAAATGTGTAGAAAACATGAAGAGGCATGTGAAATGCTGTCTCTGGGGATGTGTGAATGCACATCTCTCCATGCCTCCCCCACATTTCAGACTCCCAAAGGAAGGATTTTGCAGATGTCTAGTTTGGGGATTTCAGACACAGTGAGAGTCTTATTCCCAAAAGGCTGGTGTCTGTGAAGGTCTTAGAAAAGAATGTATGTACCAATCATTTCTGCTAATCTTGGCATGCCACCATCATGCTCAGTTCTCGTACACTCTTATGTCTCATGCAAAAAACACAGAATAACTGGTTTGGTTGTAACTTTTGCTAAAGGTTGTCCATATTTGCAATGTGCTTCTAGCATTTAAATCCCAAAAGACATATCTGCTTCTCCATCAATTGCTTCTTTGGAGAAAGCGGGTGATGATTTCACTTTCAGAAAGGTAGCTGTAATTAATAGTGATTGTCACTGGATATGACCAAGAGGGATAGGGATATCCAAACAAATATTTAATGCATTTCAGTTGGAGTATAAATGAAATAACAAACTCCTTGCCCTTGAGCAGCTGTAATTTTTAGGATTGTTCCTATGAAGCATGTTGAGTTTGAGATTCTTGGCTTCCTTGTGCAGCAGCCTGTCCCTCTGGCAACTGCCATCCGCAGTCATATCAGTTACATGCTGCCACAGCCACTCAAACATCTCGTGCAAATGTTAATACTAAAAGCAGGCCAGGTGGTAGCAAACTCTGGGACAGACCTTCAGTTTACTATCAAAATCACAAGATCTACAAATAACCTGTATAAAAACTCTCTAGTTCTCCAGGTGACAATGGTTTCTGCGACACTGGCATACAAAGTATTTCAGTGCCCTTTTCTGGTATTCTTGATACCTGTAAACTCTAATTCTATTTTGTGGCATTTCCTGTAGGCCTTTTGCCATGAATGCTATTCAGATATCCTTTTGAGTCAGTGCTAACTGCTGAGCACAGGGCCCTCACAGTCTGGTTTTAAAGAACTAAAATACAAGAAAAGCATTTTAGGAAAAAGAAACAAACTGGAGAAAACTTAAGAGGTTATTTAGCCAACTGCAAGCCCCCAGGCAGAATCAGTTGTACCAAAACAATGGGAAGTTGGGAGGCTCTCAAGAACAAGTTAGGCAGTGATGAAGGCACCACACTGGCCCCAGGCAATCAGTTCCACTACTTTTATGAACCTTGCAGTTAGAAAGCCGTTTGTAATGTTTAACCGAATTTGGGCCCTGCAATTAAACTTGTTCATTCTTGCTCTATCCCCAGTAGATAGACAAGTTTGTTTTTCTTCTGAAGAAATGCTTTTCTATGTTTGAAAATTATTATCTTGTTCTCTGGCAATTTTCTTTTGTCTTGGATAGAGCATCCTCATCCTTTCAATCTCTGCTTGTAACATCTGATCTACATGTCTTCTACATTTTCCCCATTGGTCCATGTCAGTTTTGATGTCAAGGGTGTGCTGGGTCAGAACACAATCCAGTGCTCCAGGTGAAGGCTTGGGCTTGGTGAGCAGTGTATAGTTTGCTACATCTTGCACGTGGTTCTGTATCCTACTGGCTATACTGCATATGTCCTCCCATGAAACTTTCTGTTCTGCAGCAAGATGACTTTTTTCACTCATCTTCAGGAGTTATTTTCAAGCACTCTGAGCTGTCTGTCATCTGTAAATTTAGCAAGTATATTCTCTATTCTACTGGCCAGTCTGTTAATTAAAATATTGAAGAACAGATCCCCACAAAAGGCCACTCAATATATTCTTTCCCTTTGGCCGTAGTCCACTGAAAAGTAATCTCTGAAAATGTTTTTTTCAACCAGTTGTGTACCACTTTAATAATGGTATTAGCTGTGTTGAATAGGGTAGAAAGCTTAGCAAATTCTATATGTATTCCATCGGCTGCTACTTCTTATCCACTGCCAATTATCCCGCAAAGAAGAAAATTAGATTGTGTTGATACAATTAATTCTTGTAAAATCCATTTGGTTGTTTAAAACTCTTACAGGATAATAGGGTGGGAAAAGTAACATTATATAACTCATTCGTGTGTCTTTTCAGCTCCGTGATTGCCCTCCCTTAGCCTTCTTGAACTTTCCTCTTCATGAGCCCTCATTTGTAATTACCATGGCACAGGAGTGAGACCAAGAGATAGAGGCAGCAGTCATTATTACTGCTAAAACCTTTGTATCTCAATGCCAAGCCTGGGCATTCTTGGAAGAACGTGAACAGGTTAAGCTTATTTGAAACTACTAGGCACACTGTTTAGCCCTTTGATACTGCCATGAATTGTCAGTCATACGTTAAGCCTGTTACAGTCCTTTCTCATACATCCATGTAATACAATTCAGCTATTTAACCTCTGTTACTAGGTGTACATGCACTTCTTTGGGAAATAGTAGGTGCTAAAATGTTTTGAACCCATTTCTCCCTCGCTAAAATCTAATTACAGATCAGGATAATGTTGAGTATATTTGGGGGTGCTGTGAATAACTGGGTCCTTTGAATTACTTTATGGTTGCAGACAAACATAAACACAAGCTGAGCAAGTACAGGCAATAGAAGGCATAAGTTTAAATCATGTTTGGTACATTGAAAACTGCTTTAAGTAACTACCCAACAGGACAATTATATTTCCTTTCTGTTAGTATGTACCTGGAAAATGCTAAGAGTTAAAAAGCATCTGGAGAATGCTTCTAGGAGGTAAGGGATTTGTCTTTTTGACAAATCAAAAGACAATCTTCTCTTAGCTCTGTATACTCATGCAATTTACATGTACAAATAAATAAATAAAATTATACATTAATATAATTTTTTATCCAGTAGTTTTAGATTTTTATATGAACTCCCAAAATTTGGTGAGTAATGAAGATCATCTACATGAGACCCAACACTTTGCTAGCATCTTACCACATGCTTATGTATTCTCTAAATGCCTCATGTTTAACCATGGGGGACCTAAGGGAACCATAGGCTTTTCAGACTTCTTAGGCAATTGCTCAGATAGCATACCCCTTAGAATTACCCATTAAAACCACACAAAATAATTCATGTAGCTGCAAGTCATGTGAAATTAAGTCATGGATTATATGTAGCCCAGAGCCTTGTGGGCTCACCACCCCTCCCTGCTGTTGCCTGCTCAGTGCTAGAAACAGCAGATAATACAGAGTGACTCCATAAGGTCACTCGGCTTGTCCCCACAATACAGAGTTACTACTGCTCTCTCTCTCATATCCCCTTTGCCAAAAGAGCAAAATTCTTTCATTCTTTTAATTCATTTTCACACATTCTGTCCTCAATGACAAACAGCAATGATTTTGAAATGGCCAGTTTGTATACACAAATAATGTCATCATTTTATGAGCCAGTATTTCAGGGCTTAAAAACACATACATTTATCTCATTGCCCCGAGTTACACCCTCTTGAGTTTTCTTCAGCAATCTGACTTTCCCCTTGGTGTTTACACACCCTTCATGCTTTCAGATAATCGCTGCATCTTTTCCAGTTCCTTTAGCCTTCGTCTAGCCAAGCAGCAGTTGTTTGTTTAAATTTATTCTCATAAATCACATCTTCCCACAGAAGTCAAAAGGAACATGTGATGCACTTCTGGGATCAAGTGTATTAGTAACTTGCAAAACCCCAAATCGCAATTACTTTTTGTCAGGCATATGCTGTTACAGGATACATATTCTACTGAAGAAGAATATTTAGCCTTTCAAACAGAATTGCCTAATTATTAAATCCTTGAAAATGCAGATTCATTTTTTCTGAGAACTAAAGATACCACCTACTCTACATAAACAAAAAAACTTCATCAACATGGAGCCAGTGTACTAAGCTCACTGCCCTCAAGGGTTTTTGTATCATCATCGATGCAGTTGGTTGAGTTGTGGAGGTTAAATTCCTCCCACTCACACCACCACAGTTACAACAGTCAAAATAATCCTTCTGTTCATGAACTTCCCAAAATATTTATTGAGAGAATAGCTTGGAGGTATGTTTTCAGCAATGCTTAAGCCTGTTTTCACTTGTTTTTTGTTTTTTGTTTTAATTACATTTTGGAAATGTGTTGGCCAGTGCTTAAAAGCTGGAGTCTCAGATAGACGGCTTCTTCTCTCTTTAATTAGTTTGACAGGCACCTCTCCTTTCCAGCTGAGCTGCCCTAGCTGGAAGCAGCTGCTCATTGGAATTACTCCCCCTCCTCGCTGTGTTACAGAAGTAATAAGCATCTTGTGCCCCTTCAATGAATTTATGGATGCAAAAGGCACAGTGTGTCCCTGGCTGCTTAGAAATGTTTCTCTCTTTTCTCTGTTACTTAATGAAGTTTTATGAAGTGAAACATGTCATTGACCATATGATTGGATATGATTCTCCACTTCTTTCTTAACTGTTGTTAGTGTAGAGCAGGTTTTAATATATTTTTCTATGGCAATTTGAAACTCTGATTTGAGAGAGCCTGGAATGATTGATTGTACAGCTTGCAAGGTTGTGAAGAGTAAGGCTTCTCCAGAGGAGCACAAGCTCTGTGAACCAAGCTCATGCCTGTGTTTACAGCTATAGCTGAAATTAATACCTACAATCTTGACTACATTGTCACAGTCTTGTGAATGCTCCTGATTTCATCACTGGCTTGATGATTTATTTAACATCCTACCACCTGCAGGCAGTGAAGTAAAAATTTCTATTTGATGCTCTTTTTTAAATAATTGAAATTTAAATTCTGGGGTTTATTTTCCAATAAAAGGATGAAGATATGACCTAAGTGCACCTGCATGACATAGACGATTGAAGCTGAAGCACTTCAGAAGTCTTACTCCTCAAATTTCATTATATCTAAATACAAATGTAATTTTCAGGTGTCTGAAATCTGTGAGATTTGAACACTTATCATTACAACAGAAACCGCAACCATGTGCAACATAACTTCTTGCCTGCTTGCTAGTCTATTGTCATTTGTTTTCCCATAAATGATCTCTTAATATACATATCTGAGCTTGCTGTGTGGCACACAGGTCAGCTAACTCAGGGTGCAGCTCTGAGATGGGGAGAACACCCATGTTTCAGTCTGATGTGGTACTCTGGAGAACAAGCAGAAAGCATTTAAAAGTTAAAATAGAGCAGCTATTTGCAACATGAGGGAAGAAAGCTGATGACAGCCGTTTCTAGGTATGGAAGCAAGAGGAGAAGCTCTGGTGATGCAGGAGTTACTCCAGCAGAAACTGATCTGAAAGAGGAGGTTGAAGCCACTATGTTGATCTCAAGTGACTGCAGCAGAAGAACTGACCCTAGGCTGACATGATCTGCAAGCAAACATGAAATTATCACATCTGTGGCTAGCTGCAATTTTCAAGCAGATTTCTTTGGCCAGCTTCTGCATTAACTAGCCCTACCTACTCCTTCACTACTAATATATCTATGTGACTTAGGTTTAAAAAGTGCAATGCCTGAGCTCAGTTCTGAATCCTTGTGGGACTGAAAGTCAGGCTTTGGTAGGGTCTGTTTGCTGGTAGTTCAGATGGGTGGTGGAAAGGGGGCATGTATTAACTTCTAAAGAAACCCTTGAGAAAAACATTGTGCTCTGTTACGTTTTGGGGCAATGTTTAATTAGTAAATGGGGAATGGGAAGAGTATGGAGGAGGTGACTTTTGGGTGGAAGTGATCTGCTCTGGAAGAGAGGCTAAGCAACTTTTCTTCTTTTGTTTTCTTCCAGGTCTCTACCCATTGGCATGTGTGGGTCACATATATTTTATTGCAATATTATTTCAAGGGCAAATCTGTACATTTTTTCCTCTATATTGATAGCAGGCACATAACTTTTTTCCTAAGATCTACATTCGCATTTTGTATTTGGTTTCTTTTGCAATGATACAAATAATGAAATTGAAGTTAATGAAAACTTTTGTGCTTCTTTGTCCTGGAAGTATTATTTTTTAAAAAGCTAATTTCCCTTTCAAAGAGAGATGCAATAAGTATCATCTCTGAGTTGCATTCTTATTTTAAAAATATGTGCTGGTCACAAAATGAGTAGTAATGTAAGTGTTAGTCTATGAGACAAGCCATCTCTCTTAGTGCTCTTCCCACTTTACTACAGCCAACTTGGTGTGATACTTATGTCAGCACTGAGCATTTCTGAAATACACAGCTGTCACACACTACTAAGTTGTTATGCTGCTTTTATGATGTGCTTTAGGATGAAATCATCAGACTCCTTTTTGTTAGTAATTTACTGAGAGTTTCAACAAAGGAATCAAAGGGTACTGCATTTGGAAAGAGGAAAGGCTGAAGTCCTATTCCCAGTTCTGAGGCTGGCTTTTTGCTTTTTTTACTTCTACAGTTCTAAAATTGTTTGGGATGAGGGCAGTCAAAGGACACTGAGCTAAACGGTTCTGTCTCTATGGGGTTTCTTGGTCTCTTTTAAAAAAGATTTGTATGCAAACCTTGCAGCAGGCGCTTACAAAGAAACCCCAAACATAATCAGTTGAGCAATCTCCTGTGAATGACAGTGCAGAGACTAACCATCGATATCCCCAAGGATGCTGAAGTCCTTTCTGGAAAATTAATTAAGGTTTAGGAAACATTTTGTAAAAACTGCTGTGGAAAGCTAAGAGAAAATGAATGCTATTCCAATGTTAACAGGAAATAACAAAGTAAAATAAAAAAGGAAATTATAAAACAGGAAATAAAAAAGCTGGCTTTGCCATGCAGGTAGAGAAGAGGGGATGCTGAGTTAGGGTGGAGAAGACAGAAGTAAGTACCACTAATAAGTAAGAATCTTAGTAAATTTTGGAAATTCTCCAGATGGTGCTTGACATTGTAGGAGGCAGTTGGGAGTCCTGATCTGTAGGCAATTTTGGAGTGGCATGCTGCGCACCTAAGCAGGATCATGGTGGTTTCCATGGGGATGTGTGCTCCTCACCAGTCATGCTCCAGCTCCCAAAGCCCCTCCACTGGCTAATCTAGTGCTAGTACCTCCCAGTCAAGAAATGTGGTGATGTGCTCCATGGCAGAGAAGGGAACTGGGCAGGACATGAGAGGCCTTTGTTGAGCCATACCTGTGAGCAGGAAGGAAAGGATATTAACCTTTTCATTTCTTCTTAGGAGTCAAAAGCTATCTTTATGGGAGGGCTGTGATACTTGCTCTGTTTAGATTTTTTTTCCTTATATGATTTCTCATACAAAAATCACAGTTGCTGTATTTTAAATGTTGCCTGACAAGCTTAGCAGTATTTCTGTGTCTACTGAGAGTGGTGCTAGCCCAAAATGTTAAGACAACTGGGATGATTTTCCTGGGCATATGTCTCTTCCTCCTTCTAATTTTTTAATGTAGTAAGGTACTGATATCTATGGGAATGATGCATAGGGTGTAATGTGGAGAGTTTACTTTTACCAGAATAAAACAATTCATTGTTCCTAACTGCTTTCTACTGTTGGAATTAAACAGACTTAACTCTGTCTGGTTTGTGTTAGGCATATTAGTGTGCTGCACTCCCTAAGTGCACTGGTTGAAGTATATGGCCTAAATAAAATGTCTGTTTTGAAGCCATAAGGATTAAGTACTATCTGTGTCACTTTCAAAGTCAGAAATATTTTCTGTAGTTGTCTAACTGGCAGAGGAGGATGAAACACGATCCTTTTGTAATATATAGAAGTCTGATGTGCAAATGCATATGATGGATCTTGCACTCTCTTATAGTTTATGCCTGTACATATTAGGAATATCTGAGACAGAGCAACAGCCTGTTTGTCAGATCAGCTGACGGGTTGGGTGTGTGGGTCCCCATCCTGCCTCACAGCAGAGACTTTCTGCAGTGACTGCTGGCATGTCTGCTTTCTCTTGGGGAGCAGCTGGTGTCTCCTTTGACTGATGCAGGTGATATACAGAATCCCACTCCACAGGACTGTGCTACCAGAAATAGTAATATTACTTAAATAATTTTTAAGGAAAATACTTTAAAAATGAAGTTCAGGTGAGGAGTAAAAGAAATTGTATTTAAAAAGGACTTTTGAAAAAAAATGCAGCAAGAACAATGAATTAAATTGGTTCAATGTGGATACTGATAAGTTGATGGGATGGAGCCTGCAACCACTAAGGGTTGCATTTCCAATCAAAAGCTGTGATGTGAAACTTTGCATATTTCAATTTGATGATCTCCACCAAGGGAGAAGAGAGAGAGAGCTAAAAGGAGATGCAATCACTGCTAATAGTGTGTTGCATTGTAATGTGCTTGTGTTAAGCATTTTAGTGCTTTGACGAGTCACCTGTAGGGGCTAGCTGGAATTTTTATTTCTCCCTTTCCATGCAGCCTCTGTGCATACAATGGCTTGCTTATTTATTTCTCTGAAGCTTGGATGTTGCAATCTAGACTTGATATACTGGGTGGGGTGTTGTTACTGATGTTGAGAAACCTCATATGGTTTGCTCATGCATGCAGAGTTTAATTGCCAGGTCTCTGAGCAGGAAGCCATTTCCTTCAGGTCATCTATCAGGAACCCATGAAGTTTGGTGTCCATTTACTCTCCGGAGCATGATCCTCTTTCCAAGGCAACCTGATATCTCCCTCTTGCACATAGTTTAAAAATGATATCAAAGTGCTCAAGGTTGTTTATGGTGTAGATTTCCTGGGTTAAATACCTTTGATATGGGAGACAGCAGTTGTGATAGTCTGGTTATGCATGTTGGCTTTTCTAGTTTATTTTTATGCATATTTCAATTTTTCATTATTAAATACTTTACTGAAACCCTTGTGTCAGTTTTGTATGACACTGCAGTATGATTGAGACAGATTGTCATCTTTTGCCTTAATGACTCAGAGTTTGTGTTGGAGGTTTGTGCTTTTCACGAGAAAGAGTTTGTGCTGCTGAAGGCCATCTCCCTAAACCATCAGTAGAGAAAGAAGAAAGATGAGCTTCTCTATGGCCACCTTTAATGTGGATTCTGGATTCTGCTCTGAGTATCCTTCTAGAAGAAAGCCCACCTGTCTTGAGGATAGATGAGTGGTCTCCATGTTGGTTAATCTTGCCTGCTTTGTAGATGTGGGCAACTCTTATTAACTGAACACCTACATAACTGATGGTGTGATAGAAAGATATGGTCAAGTGAGCAGTGCATCTGCCGTAACTCGTCAAAACTGCCGTATATGTGTCAATTGTCTCCATCTCCCATTCAGAGATTTGCAGGAGGACAACTGTGGAGCGTTTTATAGCCACACTGCAAGTGCAACACACAGAGGAATTGCTGCCCTTCTGCCTAGTGCTGCCCTGAAGGTACACAATGACCATTTTTCAAGATTCCCAAATGTTGCATACCTGGTCAGAGCTCCTGAGATATGCCAAAAAAAATTCAGAAAATTGGCCAGATTTATTTCTGGCCAACATGCTTCTAGAAAGCAGTCTTGGATGCTTGAGTTATTGTCTAGACAACGACAGATAAAATTGCAAAAAAACCCTGTATTCTAACATGCCAAATTTAAAATAATTTTGCAGTTGTAACACAAGCCAAATACTGACTTACAGCTGGGCCTTGTAAGGTTTGAGTTTCTGCCTGTTCTAAAACTCCCATACTCTTGTTGCAGCTGGTTTTTGTAAAATACCTCTGGGATTTAGTTCTGCAGGACATGGGCATCATTAAAATGGACGAGCCCTGTGATATGTAGGAGGAGTTGCTTTTATTTCAAGTAAGAGCAGGGAATATTTTAGCATGCAATATTCATTGAAGGTCTTGTGAAAATGGTCTTGTAAATGTCTGAACACGAATAAATATTTTAATTGCAAGCCCAGAGAAGATGGTAGCTATTGTAAACTGCCATGGGTTCATTTTTATTCTCTCATGTCTATTTGTTGTTTAAAACAACTGCTCCTCCAGTCAAGTGATTTTGCAAGATCTTTCTTTCCTTATCTCCCTTTCTTAAAATCAAAGGCTCTGTGTCTCAGACAAATTAAAGTCACCTGGCTGAGGGGAAGACTGCCACAGCTATGCATTATGCTCCTCTGATGAAAGCTGTTGCCTCCACAAATGGGATGACATCATGGCTTAGGAAGCAGTTCTTGGACCACCACAATTCATAATCTAGTTTCTGTTACCAGTATTGCAGGGATGAAAAGTGCGGATATTCAGGATCTGCTTCTGTAAGTGGTGTACTCATCACTGCACAGGAGCAATGACCCCTGTTGTCAGGGAGGGGCAAGACAAGTGGGAGTGCTGCCCCTTGCACCTATTTGATCTTAATCTGTTGGTGCTTGACACACAGCAATGAAGGGGTTTTAGACTTTGTGTTGTAAAGTTGTCCCGTCCCTTTAGAGGTTTTTTTAATATGTCTCTATGTATAAAAAACACCAAGTACAGAAGACAGTGTGCATGAGGAGCCCAAAATACTTAAATCCTGAGACTAATTGTACCTTGTTCAGTTTTTTAAAGTAGGTTGACATTACTATTGTAAGTGGCTCAACATGAATTTCAGAGGGTCACTAACTAAATTACCTCTGTCTAATTAAACCAGTTTTGGGTTATGCAAGCCATCTTCCCGTACTGAGAAACTTCATTGACACACCTTTATCCTCATACTTCATAGGCTTATAGTAGCATACAATTCAAAGGTCAATTAGAAGAGATTTTATACCTGGTTTGGGCCTTTCATTATTTTTCATTACTAGTCGATAACAAAATGCATTACATAATGTATATCCTATATGTGCATGCCAGAGAAAGGCCAATAAAATCGTTCATATTTTTACATCATCAGTGGTTTCTTTACCACTTTCTCTCTTTTAGTTTTTTCTGCCTGTGCTTCCCACCTCCTTTTCTCTGTTCCGTGTGCACTGTTCACCACTCCAGCAAAAGCTGCAGTAACACAGTGCTTAAAAAAGTCTCGAACCTTTCTTTGTGTAGCAGTTGATGAGAAAGGAAGCGTTTTGACCCGCTTTTCTCTCCAGTGCTAGCCTACAAAGTAAAATAGGCAATCTTAGCTTTGAGGACAGAAAACGAGCATTGCTGAGAACATGGAGAGAAGGTGAAGAGTGCAGTCACCCCACTTTTCCTTTGCGCCTTCTCCAGATACTATTTTTAGCCCTGTTAGCAAATGGTATCATTTGTTGCTGCAGCCCTCCCAGGCCACCGGTGCTATGCAATCAGTGTGAGCCTTGTCAGCTGGTAGGTCTGGTGAGCAGGCTGAGAGAAGGGAGCCTGGAGCCCCTGGGACTGAACAGGGAGCCTGAAGGAGAAACACATGTTATAGGCCAGGCTCTGAGATATGTTTAGGTGGGGCAGGGCATGTAACATACAGCCTGGCAGCAAGCAGGGCTGAAGGGATGTTGGAAAATATACTGACTACTCAACAATGTGACCTCTCAAAATGTTTGGTCAGTGCATGGCAGCTGTATGTCCATTAAATACATCACTTTCCCTTCCAACCCTGTGCAGACAGGTACTTTCAATAAATGGCAGCTTGAAACTAGCCTTTCAAGAATCTAACCATTTCAAAGCTTAGGAATGAGCACTAAGAGTGAAGGATTTTCTTGCTGCTGGTCACAGCAAAAGCTGTGAGTGAGGTGTGAGGTGGTAGGCCTTTGGGTCATTCTCCCGCTGACCTCTGCCACTGCTTCCATCCATGAGCGTTAGGATTTGGCCACTGTTATTTAACGTGCCTTCCCTAACAATTGTGTCTGTGTGTATGTATGAACACTTAAAGTTTCCTCCCAAAAAAGGATGCAGGAGCATCCCTGCTGCTGTCTGTAATTAGCAATTATTTACTTTTTCTAGAATGCGGGGTGGAGGGGGTAGTACTAGGAAGCCTGAGGCACAGACAGAGGGTAGGCGGCGTTCCCACAGTCCCTCCCAAGGGCGATCAGTAACAGACACCTCTCCTCAGGAGAATCATGCGTTCCTGGTACCCAAACTAAAAACCTGAACTAACTGGGCGCCCCTTCCCTTGCCGCCATGTAACGCGCGGGACTGACACCGCTTCCCGACGACTCTTTGCCTGCTGTTAAGAAAAGGCTGTTCATTCGGTCGCCGGAGCTCCCGGCCGTCAGGTGAAGCGACAGCACGGGGGGAGCCCGGGCAGCAGCAACAAGCGCTACCCCGGCGATCCCGCGCGTCCCGCCACCGGCTCTCGGCTTTTGGGGTGGGCGAAGCCGTCGGGACCCCGCAGGGGCGGTGCTGGGGCTCTTTGTTGCCGCCCCGGGGCTGCCACGTGCGCCAGGCGAGCCCGCGGGACGTGCGGGCTCGGGGGGTGGCGGAGGAGGGACTTTGCGCCGCAGTGGCACCGCCTGCCGCCCTGTCGCTGGGTCGAAAGTTTGANGGCGGCGGGGAGCCGGCGCTGATCCGACGGCCGGGCCGGGGCATGGAGGGGGAGCGGGCGGATGGCCCCGCCGCCCCGGCGGAGAGCGGCACGTCGGAGGTGTTCGCCCAGCTGTGGGCGGACGTGATGGGCATCCTGGTGAGTGCGGGCGGGACGGGACGGAACGGGAGCTGGGATCGGGGCGGCCGCGGGGCAGGCTGCCGCGGGACCTGGGGGGCTGCGGGGCGCTCGCTGGGTCTCCCCGGCACCTGCTGCCGAGCTTGCCCGAGTTAGAGAGTGCCCTCGCCGTGCGGGCGCGCACGTCCCAGAAAAACTAACTTCGCAGGTACAAGAAAGCCAAGTGTTGCGCCGGTGACCACGTTCGTCGGTGTTCTGGAGTAGAGCTCTCAGGGCTGTCATGGTAGGAGGGGCGGATCGGCCGCGCCGAGGACCTCCAAGGAACGGGGTCCGGGCAGGGGCTGCCCAGCGGCGGGGACACACCCGAGAGCTCCGTTTCAGCCGATCAATGGGCGCATTGTCCCGGGTTGCTCCGGCGTGCTGCCGGATTCAGTGCAGTTTGGCCCGAAGGCGGTGTCGCTGCAGCCTTTGCATCCCACGCACGTGTTTCGGGGTGAAGCCTCACGCGTGGGGGGCGCTGCCGCGGGTCCCCCGGGCACGGCCGCCCGTCCCGCAGCGCTGCCCGGGGTCCAGCGGCGCTCCCGGGCGTCGGCTTTGGAGCTCTTACTGCCGGGTAGTTTTTTGGAATCGAGTTGCTCGGTTACGGCCCGCGGAGTTTCTGCGCCGGTGAGCTGAGGAGAGACTAATCCCCGCAATCCACTGGTTACAGACAAAAGAGATGGCCCCAGTAACGAGGGCTCAAGGAATTACGTTTAATGGGCACGTAGAGTACAATCAGGACGGACTGGATGGCAAACAGTAAAAATACAGGAAGAGTCAATCCTTTATTTCTACTTACAGCGAGAGAATAATATTTACTTTAAGTGCAAGATGGTAATTACCGTAGAGGACTGCCACTCAGCAAAAAAACAAATACTAATGTTGTATACGTACTGAAGCTGGCAGCTTTCCAGTGATACAGGAATGTGGTAATCAACAGTGGAGTGCCTGTTTATTCATTTTAAAAATAAATGAATAGGCTTGATGTGTGTTAGGTTCTGTCGTTAACATTTAGCCAGCAGACATTCAAGAATATTACGAGAAATACTTTTTGGAAAACTGCTGTGGAATGTAATGAATGGTAAACCTGTAGGATCTAATTCAGAAGTGTTACAGAATTAAACAGAGAGTTTAATTAGCATTTTATGCTGCTTTTTTACCACATGGACTTTATTGTTGATATTCAAAGTCAGATTCAAAACCCTGCCTCATTCCTTTTCTTCATAGAAATTCTCTATTGACATGTCATTCAGTTTAATAGCAACCAACTGTGCACACTTTTTCACTGTTAATGTTTTTAATCTAAGAATGCAAGCAGAGTCGATTCTGCCAGTTCGTAGGGAGCACACAGTTGGTACTTTATGAACAGTCTCTTTCTCCCTTTTCCTGGCAGGTTTCAGTACTGCATTTACTAAGAGCAAAGTGCTATTGGATGCCCGGGAACGAGTGTTTGAGGAGGCCAGAGCAACAGCCTAGCATGCTGAAGCTCAGTGCAGAAAAAGATCTAATTCTCATGCAACTAATAATTTGAATAGGTTTCTTTTGGCTATACAAGCTAGTTTCCTTCCTGAGAAAACAGAGCTATTTAATTATTATTTGTCTTCTAATAAAACTATGCTAAAGTCATTTGTCTGAGAGTTTGTCAGCTTTACAGAAAGGCATCATCTTGTGACTATGAAGTTGCTTGTTTATATCAGTTGCGAACATCACCCAGCACTATTAGTCAGTGTTTTGTATTGCAACACAACTACAAGTATGGAAAGACACTCTTATGTTGGATCTCATAGGATAACTTATAAGAGGAAACACAGAAACTCCACTTGCTGCAGGCTGTCAGCTTGCTTCAGATGTAGATTTTTTTTTCCTAATCTTTGAGGCTACAAAATAAGGTCTTTGCATGATCTGACTACAAACTTGTTCAGTGCTCTGTCCTTGTTTGAAAGCAAGGAAGAGGTAGCTCCAATGCCATTTTCACTGCTTATCTCTGTGGTATGTACAGATTTGTCCCTTTCAAACCTGTGCTGCAAAACACTAGGAGTAAACTAGAGTTGTGGCTTCCAAAGGGAAATCTGTAGATGGTTGATTGTGCTCCATGAGGACCTGTAGGCCTGTATAGCTGGTTTAGTTCTTTTGCATTGTCAATTATGTGAAAGTATAGGTCTTAAGTTCCTGGAATTTATAGTAGCTCATGATCCAAACTGTCCAGGGAGGACATTTGGGGATGGCTGTATGAATGAAGAAGTAGATGCAGTGATAGGCTGGCTAGGTTGGCCCTGTAATAGCTTGAAAGCTAATGAAGGAATGCATTAGTGGAGGGGGAGAAAGTCAGGAGAGAAAAGCTACTCATTTGAGACCCCACCTGGAGAACTGCATCCATCTCTGAGGTCCTCAGCACACAAAGGACACCAATCTGTTAGAGTGAGTCCAAGATGGTTGGAGGGATGAAGCACCTCTCCTATGAGAAAAGGCTAAGAGAATTTGGATTGTTCAGCTTGGAGAAGAGAAGGCTTTGGAGTGACCTAGTTCCAGCCTTCCAGTACCTGCAGGGAGCCTACAAGAAAGATGGAGAGAGACTTTAGACAATGACAAGTAGTGACAGAACAAGGGGGTATGGCTTTAAACTAGCAGAAGGTAGGTTTAGATTAGACATTAGGAAGAAATTCTTTACTGTGAAAATGCTTAGGCACTGACACAAATTGCCCAACGAAGTTGTGGATGCCGCATCCCTAGCACTGTTCAGGGCCAGGTTGGATAGGAGAGCTCTGAGCAACCTGGTCTAGTGAAAGGTGTCTTGGCCCATGGCAGAGGGGTTGGAACTAGATGATCTTTAAAGTCCCTTCCAACACAGACCATTCTATAATTCTATGATCTTGGGATGGAAAACTAGAATGGAATTAAATGAAATTAAATAATGAAACGAAAGTGATCATCAAAAGTTTGTTGACTGAATGAAAGAGAAAATTGCATTCTTAAGCCATGATTGTAGGATGATGCAGTTTAGAAAGCACCTCAGGAAGCATCTAGGTTGTCCTCGAGCTGAAGCAGGGAGAGCTCTGAGGCCAGGTGAGATTGCCTGGGGGTTTATCCAGTTGTGTCTTGAAAACCTTCAGGCACAGAAACTGCACAGCTTTTCCATGCATTCTGTTCCATCCCTGTGCTGTCCTTACGGTGAAAAAGATGTTCTTCATAAAAGTGATGAAATGCCTGATTTTGCCCTCCTCGCACTGAATAGTTAAGAGCAGGGAGGAAGAGGAGGGGAAGATGCTTGTCTTGCTGGAAGACTTGTGGAGCGTGGTGGTGTCTGTGGTGGGGTCTGCTCTAGGTGCTGGATGTCAGCCCAACTGATATTCAATACTGAAGTTACTTAAGATACAAATCGAGCCTCTCACTCGATAGATAAATATATTTCATTCTTTATGTATTTTTAGTTAGGTTCCTTAAAACAGGACCTCATTTGCAGGAAGCTGTGATGGCAGATCCCAGGTCCTGAGGGGAAGCAAATAATTGTCAAGTGCTGCTTGTAAGCTGCATATTTTATGGACTTTGAAGTCACTAAACTTGACAAATACTGAGTGTACTTGCAGCTGTACTGGCATTTTGCTGCAGTAAGTGTGGCTTTTCCCTTTTGCACTTTTCTGATGAAATATTCCATAGGTGCAGCTGTGGTATAGGCACCTCAAAGCTATTTGTGCTGTTAATGGGGCTTACAAGATAACAAAGTTATAGCTGAAAGCTTTTACTTAGTCCATAGTAAGCACATGTTGGAATGTATTTGATAATTATAATTTTCAGTGCTTCAAAGCAACAGTGAGTGGTGGAAGTGTATTAAGGTTTTAGAAAGAGGTAGATTGTGAGTAGTAATATAGAAGTTCTCTGCATTGTCAAGACTTAGCACCATAAAAAGGGATATTTTGGCATAGAATCATGTATTGATGTGATGAGAGCAAACTCTGTGTTGTTAAGAGCCTGAAGGTTTTTATGTGATCAGATCTGAGAACAAATCATAACATGAAGTGAAAATCATGAACTTAAGTCTTTTAAATATGTGCCTTCAAAATATGGGCTATTGACCCTAGTATGGGAAACACACTCTTCTCTATGGGAAGTTCATCCTTCTCATATAGAGATAGTGGGTCAAATCCTGACAGTAATGAAATCATTGGCAAAACTGATCAATTTTAATAGAGCAGGAATTTCACTGAAGAAATTGTCTTACTTGTGTGAGGAGCTTTTGTCTTCAATGGCCAAAATGTAAAAGATAGAGCAGAACTTGAAAGAGATGGTATGAAATCAGAAGTCGTTTCAGTTTTTTATTTCAAAGTGGTAACTAGTTTCTTATTTCAAACTACTGAATCAATTGTAATAGCTGAAACAAAAAAAAAGATTTCTTTTTTGATAATATTTTGCAGTTATGCTAAGAGAAAACCAGTGTTTTCCCACCATCTGCTGTTAGCTAAAGAAGACAGAGTATTTTGTGGACAGTAAAGTTCACTTGGCTTTGTACTGGGAACCCTGTTATTTACATGTGTAATCTGTCTTGCTGTGTTTCAATGGATCTTTGAATTTCTTATCAAAGCAATAAAGAAACAAACTGAAAGAGAGAAAGATGCCACCTGATAATGCTACTGGATAACATGCAATTATATACTGACTAACATATTTTGGGAAGAAGAACTTGGTATTAAACCAGGGAGCCTGGATTTCTAAAGAGATCTGTGAGGTAGATCCCCAACTGATAAAAACAGTGGTAGGAATGAAGTTGCAGCAGCTCACACCAGCCTAAGATTTCTTCCAGGATAGCTCTTCCTTAAACCACCATTAGGTCACTGTGACCTCCTATGGAAGTCTCTCTATTCCGTTGCTGTCCTGGTGTCTCTTTGGGTTACTTCATTTCTTTGATGTCTGCTCAGCACAGAGAGGCCCCTCCAGCTGAAGCCATGGGCACTCAGCATGGCTCTGTGGAAAAGCGCAGGCAGCCGAATAGCTGCTCCAGGTAGAGTGTGCTTTTGAAAATTAAGTATACTCGTTTTTTTCTGATTTTTATTAACAGCATGTCAGCTAAGTGTCTGCAGCACTGTGTAATTAGCTAAAAAAGTACTTAGGGACATTCTGATTCAAAACGTTTTTGTTCTGAGTTCTACCCTGGAGTGCATTTTTAAAGCATATCCCAGTTGCAACAATAAAGATAAACCCAGAAGGCCTGGCCTCTGCTTTTTGAACTGTCAAATGTTGTTTTTTCCATTTTACAAAACCATGGAGCATATTTTGCTTTCAAATAAAGAAATAAAAACACAGAGTGACTGTCAGTATAGATGTTGGATTCAATTTTATAATTTTTACTTAACTTGTTGCACCTCCTTTCCCTTTCCGTGCAATCTTATGTTTAGCAATGCTAATCCATTTATGAAGAAAGACAGCTCATAGAGATAACCTTTGGTCTAGGCTTTTTCTTGCATGTCAGGTCACATAAAACAGATGTCTCCATCAGAGAGTTTAGTCCCCACACAGCCAGGATTGATAAAGAGTTTTTGATTCTGGTGCCTTCTTCGTTCTTTCTTGAAAGGAAAATCTTTCTCTTGCTGCTTTGCTGTGAATACCAACTTGGAAATTCTCTTTTTCTTCATACTTTATTTGTCTCTTTGAAAGTCAATCAGCCGCATTCTCTGTTTTTTTAGGAGTGGTGGAATACCACATTGCCAGAATTTTCCGCTAATGATGACGTCTTTCTTTGGTGGATGTGAAAAAATGGCAGTCTTTAAATAAAAGACAGTGTGAAAATCAGTAGGGAAAAATGAGAAACTCTTGCACATGAGCACCTAAAAGACTTCTACTACATGGAATGTAATGCGTTATGCTACACACGTTAGTTATCGTTTTCTGTAGTCAGGTGAAAAACCCTTCGCGTATCTCAGAGCAAATGATATTTTACAGAACTGTGTAATGATTGACTTATTCTGCTGCTGTCTAGAAATTTATGTAAATTAGTGCCGATTGCACAAGATGCTGTGCAAAGTGGAGCAGAGTGGTTGAGCCAGGTGAGCTGAGTGGAGAGACTGGGGCACAACAGAGCGAGGCCACTGCTGCATGTGGCACAGGGCTGAGGAACGGAGGGAATGGGCTGCGCCTGGGGCAAAGTGGTTTGAGTTAGAATCTCTCCTTCCAGACCCAGGTTTAACTGCTCCAGCCTTGGCTCTGGGCTCTGTTTCTCCAGGATATTTTCCCTCCACAGGTGGCATTGTGGAGGAGACCATGCTCAGTGCTGCTGCACCCAGCCTTGCTTCCTGCACCTTTCCGGGTCACCCTCCTGTCATTTGGAATCTATGGTTGTACCCCTTCCTTCATACAGCAGCACAGGCTTTCTCCTTTTCTGCTTGGTCTGTTGTCACACTAGTAATGGTTGTAGAGTACGTGTTGTGCTCAGACTTCAGGAGGTCCAGTAACACGAGATGAACAGGAATTACTTTGTAATCACCCAACAAAGTGATTTGGCAAAACCTTTTTAACATAAAGTGCTACTAACAATTTTCCTCTTTGTGATTGCTTGACACAGCCAAAGACTAATGAACCTGCCACTTTGTCTGATGCCATTACTGGTGGTGAGAGGAGGAAGGTGATTGTGACTGTGGGTATGCTGAGGTGGCTTTGCAAGGATCTGGATTCCAGGTTTTTCATGAGAAAATGAAGAAAAAGAAGGAACTGGGTTTAATATCTGCAACATGTGTGTAGACACATGTTGTGTGATTTAGGTAAAGAGATAGGAAGGACTTTCATTTCTTCCTAATATCAAAAGACTTAACTGTCCCATTGGTAGGGAAAAATTACAACACAGTTCAGACACAAGCGTTCAGAACATAGATTTCTGGGGTTTTTTTCCATTATTGAAAATAACTACTTTAAAAGAAGCTGCCCCCACCACAGTGCAGTAGCTGTGGTGTGAGTCAGGTGTGGGCACAGTAGCTCTGCTTTAAGCTTCTTGAGGTGAGGGGAACGTTTTTCCTGGCTTATGATAATAGCAGACCTTTTCTGTCTACTACCATGTTTTGAAACACAGAGTGGGATGATTTTATTTCCACTAAGATTAGTACAATAAAATACTTAATGGTTTTAATGACACCTGGAGAAGCATTTTTGAGCAACATGCTGGTTTTAGAGGCACATTTCCTGTGAAGAGTTTGAAATTAAGAGTTGGGATTGTGTAACCTATCTCAAAACCAGTTTTTTTAGCAGGATATAACTGGAAAATGAGGTGGACAAGCTTAAGAATATAAGACAACAATGACTTATAAATCACACTTTCACACTTTTTTATGGAAAGTCATGCAATAAATTGGAGAACTGGTTTCTAATATCCATATCACAATCTGAGTGTGATTTGGTTGTAGCGCTGTTGTAGATCTGTTCTGCTACTAGCCCGTTAGATTTTGCTGATTTGCCTTCCCTGTGGCCCTGCGTGTACAGGGGGATATATATATATACCCTCGAGATCAGTTTGCACCATCAGGCCTACAGATGGAAAAAATATGGTTGTTTTTATGTGCATGGGTAAACACACATTTCGAAGCATATGAGCATAGTAATACAATTATCAAGAATATAAATACATCTTTTTATGTTTCATGATTGTCACTGTATTTGTGATGATATACAGTCCTTGTTGCTCTTTAGTAACACCCTACTAATATTTTGTCTTTTCCACCTTCAGTATATTCTTAGTGTGTGGGAGTGTGAGTGTAAAGGAGAATAGCTAACTGTTTAGTATGATAATAAAACCAGTACTTTGAAAGCTTTGTAGCAAGCATGACGAGAGTCAATAGGTGGTACGGAAATAGTATCATGCTTGTTACAATATTAAATTGAAAGTACATGAGCAGTCTCTTGATTGCGAGGTGCTCCTAACCCTCTCACCTGCAACTGAAGATGTTTTGTGCAGTGCTGACAGATATGATGAAAACAAAAGATAAAGAGAGAAACAAAAGATAAAGGGACTGCTTTCTGCACTGTTTGCATAAAAACTTCAGGAGCCTAAGGCACAACGTTTATTTATAGTGGAGCAGTGTGTGGCCTGTAGGCTTTTAAGAGAAAAGAAAATGCAACTTTTGTCATTCCTTCACAAGTTCAGATGAGTTGAGCCTCCTGGTCCTCTCAGTGCCAGCACGAGGTTGACCCTGCTCTGTGGAGCCTGCTCTCTGCTTGACTGCAACGTCAGTCTAACTCAGTGGAGGAAACATGAGAGCTCATTGCACCACGGTGGCACTGTTAAAAGTTCTTTCATTGAGTGCACATCCACAGCTGGAGCTCAGCGGAAAACACATGGTAAAGCTAATTTCATAGCATTATATTGCACTTCAGAAAAAAAAGGTATTTTAGGCTTTTAAGATGTTTTGCTTGCTAGGGTAATATCTTACCAGTCATGATATAAACTTTTAGAAATTATATGTCATTGCTGAAGACTCTGTGGGTTTTATGCACTTAGAATGAGGGAGATATTTGGATGTTTGTGTTCTGCCTGTTTATTATCTCTGTTTATCTGTATCTGTTACAGTTCTGAAACACTACCCTTCTCTTTGGATTCTGTGCTTGCAGTCTTCCAGCAGAAGCTTCCTGCATATTGCAACTCAGCCAAAAGGAGTTTTTACACCAGAAATTTCTAGTGTAATCCTAGGGATGCAGTGCAAATTGAAAATACTTTTGTATTGCTAAATTGAGGGTCATCTCTTTTCACCATCCATGTAAGACATGTTTCATATTGTTGTCAGTATCACTGCATAGACTTAACGTAACTTTCTGTTATGCATAATAATTTTTTAAGACTTGTGAGTTTTGAAGCTTTTAGTGGTTGGCCAGCTTAGTGCAGTAGCTGATAAGTGCTTTGCATTTAAGGTGCAGTTTATAATTGCTGAGGATGAAAATAAGAAAAATCCTGTTTTATACATAAGTGTGTTTGTATTCATACATAATATGCACCCCAACTTGCAGGTTGTTATTTCCACTCCATTTTTACATTTCTTTCCCACCTTAGAATTCATAAGTAACCATTGTAAAACAGGAAAAGGTAGGGGCAGACTGCATGTTGTATGTCAGTTGTGGTTCCTGTCTTCAAGTTTCCACCTTTAAGATGACCGTATGTTTATGCTTTAAGAAGACAATGCTTCAGAGTGTGTGTGGGAATATGTCATCTTTGACATAAAGGTTGGGGAGAACAAATTTCCCCATGCAACCTTTTATCGGAGGTCTAGTAGAAATACTGTATTTAAAAGCTAAAAAACACGATAAGGTGAGGAAATTTCTGGAGGAAACTTTTCTCCTGAAAGTCAAGCAAGAAACCAAAAGACCACAGACAACTCTCACATCAGAGATACTAAGAAATATAGCAGGTGATGGGCAGTAGAGCAAGGATACTAGTGCCTGTGGCAGTAAGCCTTGTTGGCCAGTTTCTGACCTGTTCTTTGTTGAATTTACATGGTGCTTTGTGTCAGACTGAGGGCTAGTAAGCCTCAGAACAGATATTTGCTTTTTGCTGTCCTATAAATATGTGGTTTTTTCAGCCCAGCAAACACAATGGGAGATCTCTACCACGGAAGCTCTTTATGTTCCTGCTTTCCCTGAGGTCACTTGCAATTTGCCACTGATCTCGGCACAGGCTTCTCATATGCCCTAAAAATACTGAGAGCAGAGGCAGCTCCAGGTATCACAGTGAAGTGCAGATGCTGATGTCTCTACACAGCTGGAGCACTGCTGTGACTGCAATAGCAGGCATCTCTCTCTTCCTCCACTGGATGTGTTCCCTTAGGTCTGCCTGTTTTCATTTCACTGGATAAAAAGGGCTGAGTAGAGGCAGATTTCCTGCTGGCAGGGCATATTTTGAGTCTGTGCATGGCAAATTCTTTGGACGTTTTTCTTTGGTTTTTTTACATACCATCCTTCTCTAAAGTTTCTCTGAGGCTGTGTTTTCCTTATAGAGGAAAGAGGAAAATGGCAAATTCATGGTGTCTTTTCTTAATTATCTAAGTTTCTCTGTCAGTTTTCCTGCTTGTGTGTGAAAGTTCCTACCTTACTTGCTGTGCACTGCACAAATAAAAATTGGAAGATGCCTATTTTTATATTTTGTTATATTTTGTGGTGGTTTGTCACATTCATTGTTTAGGGAGTCTTGGAGGAAAGGTCTATTTTATTTCTTCTTTCATCAGTGGAGACTGCTCAGTTGAAGGTAGTGCAAAAGTCCTTAAAAGTTGTTTTCTTCTTTAATTAAACCTACCTTTATTCTGAGTGTTTTACAATGAGGTAGGAAATGGAGTCTAATCCTGTGCAATCCCTCTCCACGGTGATGCCACATTCTGATGCGTGCCAAGTTGGAGGGATACTGGAATGTTTCAGCTCAGTGAGGTATATACTGTTTAGTGCTCAGCCGAAACCCAGCAATGTATTGTTTAGATTTTGTGTCATATATTCAGATGGATAAACTTTGTAAAATCTAAGCTCTGCATGATAGTTATCTAAACTCAGGAAGTTAACGAAGAACATAAGGTCAAGGACCCCATCAAAATATTGGCATCAAGATGATGAAGGATAGCTTCATACCCCATGTGGTGTGTGGCCATGCATAAATAAGAAGGGAAAGAGATGCTTCTGCATGTCCTTGCTATCCTAGTCATGATGAGTGTCACTGGGTTTGGTCAGTGTGGAGTTTGAGTTCCTAAATCTCAGAGGTAGGAGGGAAAAAAAGAGGTGGATGTTCTCAGTGTTGCTTTTTCTCTCTAATGGAATGGCACCTTCTTCAAGTCAACTTTGCCAAGTTACTTGTGGGTTTTAATCCGTGTCTCAAATATACTTAGAATACAAAAGATTGCTGCTTCGAAACCTAATAACAACTACTGCAAAATGCTTACAGATAGTTATTTCTTTTATAAACTACCATGAAAGAGAGAGGAAATGGAGGGTGAAAAGGTATGTTAGCTTTTCCCTGACTCTTCTGTCTTTTTTAGACAGATCTGTTGCTGGGAGTGGGAGTTGAGCAGGTCAAAAAAAAGAAAAATAAAATAGAGCAAAGAGAGTTTTTTTCCTCTAGACTCATGCCTCTCTTAGGAAAATATCTCTCATATAAAGCGGAAACAGAGGATGACGGGATGGAAGTGAAGTGACTCAGTATCCAGAATTTTCCGTGACCAGAAAAGGGAAAAGAGTCCCAGCTGAGAAGGATAAGTTGCAACTGCAAGGAAGAGGGATTTAGAAAGAAGAATTGCTGCCTTCATGTCAGGAAATGGCTGGAACACACATCTGGACCTTGGCAGGGGAAGGTCAGCATGCAGGCTGGCTTCATGGAGGCCCAGAGGAGGTGGCTGAATCGTGCGGACAGCAGGGAGCACACAGGAAATAAATAATGGAGATTTAAGCCTGGTCCAGAAATGACAAGGCTTATTTCAGGTGCTGAGAAGGGATGTCAGAAAGCAAAGTAAGGCTTCATGACTAGTTCATCGCGCCTTGTTTTGCTTTTGCTTAAAGATAAATGCAGGTGGGTAACCAATGATGTGTGTATGAGTCATCTGGGTATTGCCAGCAGATGCTTTGAATGGGTAATTTGTAGGAGAGGGCTGGTTAGCTAAAACAGGCTGGGGTGAGAGTGCAATTTACAATTTTCCTAGAGCCAGTCTGATGTCCTGATTCCCTCTTCGCGTGGAACTCATTCTGAACCAGCCTTTGTGTCTTGGGTTGTACTTCACAATCTTTGAAGAGAATATGTGATTTTCCTTTCCCTTTGAAAAAGTCATACAGCAAAATCTTTGTTTCCCTTCAAGTTCTAATTCTTTGTGTGAAGGAGCTATATTTACTTTATTTACTATTTGTTTGGAAAGTAATAATGGTGCATACTGTGAAAAGTGGTGTAACATTTTTTTTGTTCAGAGAGCTCCTTGCTGGTTTTGAGTTGCTTCAGATGCATCCCGGTACACAGGGTGCCCTACTGCTCTTGTTATGTTCATGGGTTGGTGTTCCCTGAGACTGCAGTCTCTTCTTTCATCTGACAAGTAGAGTCTGTGAGTAAACTCCTTCCATCTGAGACTTTCTTCTCGTGTTACTGTCACTTTCACAACTAGGTGAGATGTTTTCTTTGGCATGACAACTGTCCTGACAAATGGTAAGTTAGCAGGATGTTCTCCTTTTGATGTTCAAGTTGCTATGCATAGAGTAGTTGCTCAAGTGAAGGCTTAGGTTGCTGTCCAAGTCCAAGTGTCTTTACGTATGGTTGGTTTTTTTCAACCTGTGGTTCATTGCCTTGGGTCGGTGAGAATCAGCTACTGAGTTTTGTAGAGACAATTTTTTCAACCTTCATTGACACTAGGGTTCTGCCAGCTTCTGCCTTTTATGATCTCTGTAGCCATATGGGGCTTTTCAGACTGTTTCGTGCCTCAGTTTCAGGTGCATCAACTGCTGTGGTGTGCAGCACTGGAGTAATGCATTGACTGACAGCAGCCATGGGCTTAAACACTTCATTGAAACAAGCACATGGCATCCTTCCTGTTGGGGAGCTCCTGTATGAAGTAAAATCTCTGTTGCCCCTTCAGAGAAATACATGCTTGAAGCACCTGGGACATGTGGCAACCACACAGTTATTCAAGCCCAGACTCTGTAGGATGTGCTCTGTTGGTAAGCAGAAATATTCCTCTTTTTTTTTGTGCAAGAGGCCTATTTACCTTACTTAGGAAGTGCTTTGGCAATGATGAAGCAGCATGAGCACATGGGAAAGCAAAAAGCCTGTCTTAACTGTACACAGATAAAGGGAAATGAGTAAATAAAATATGACATCCCAGAGTGGAAAGGATTATAAGCTGGCAAGAGATAGCAATAAGAACTCTAGGTTGATATCCCTAATTGATATAAGCATGAAGCCCTGTGCAATCTGTGGTAGTTAAAAGATATGCATCTAAATAATATTTAAATAGATTCTTGCATTTTTAAGACCCACTGGAGTGTAATTGTGTTCAACTTAATTAAATGAACTGAAACCCCCTGATAACTGTGCTTTACTGCTCCTAAATAAAACACTCTCCAAAGAGACTTGAAGAAGCTTAGTTAAGGCGATAAAAACCCTGAGCTGAGCACCATGAAGTTTTGCATGAGCAGCTTTATATTTAGTTCATCTGTATGCTACCTGCAGTGGTTGAAAGTGTATACCTCTGTTAAGAGTCAAAAAACGTGAGGCTTCACTGAAGTGCTTTAGGGCAGTCAGTCTTTCTGGCTTTAGATTATTTGTATGAATGTGGGGTGTCTAGATAAGATAGCTTATCAATGCCACCCCTCTGCCAGCGCAGGGCATGTGATCCCTGCAGAAGCGAAGATTTGCCTGGATAGCACAGGCCGGCGGGACGGGCGGCATTAGCTGGGGGGAGCCTGGGTGCAGCTTGCTTACGGGAGCTACAGGAAACCATTTCTTCTACTGCTAAGATTACATGGGGAAACATGGATTGCTGCCATGCTCAATTACAGTTGTTTCCTTTCCTGGTAAAAGACATCCTGTCATGAAGCGGTAGGAGTGAATTTGAGGTTATTCCCTGAGTATGCAGAAGTGTTGGGTGTATCCTTCAGGCTGCAAGCTGCTGAATTTCTAGGTGAAAAAAACCCAGAAAATTTGCAGTTTGAGAAGGCAGTTTAAACATCAGTATTCCGGCTTTCCATAGCTGACAGCTTGCAGCAATAAATGCAGGGATGCATCTCGGGGATGCACAGTACCCTGTACTGCTGGGCACCACAAACAGGTTTGCTGATTTCCATGTCTACTCCCAAAACAGTGGAGAGATCCTTGGTGTGCAGAGCACTATTTTTTCACGCTTCATAAAAACGGATTTTGAAGTGAAGGCAGATATTCCAAGATACTCCCAAGATTTCATTTCCCCCTTTCTGAAACCTTCACACAGATAGCAGGAGAGTACCTGTCTCTTCGAAGTAAGCCTCTGAAATGGCACATGGGGGAGTAAGTAGTTTTGTTTACTGTCACAGCCAACTCTCTAACAATGTAGTAGCATTTGTAAATGCTAGAATGCTCATTGCTGAGCTGGATGATGAAACATGTGGTGCTGCCCCATAGCTCTTGCCATCCAAGTGCAGATGAGGTGATAGGCTCATCTAGCCATGAGAAATCTGCGGCAGCTGCATCCCTGCTGGGCTTTCTTAGTGCTGGATTTCCTACAGAGTGAGAGAGGGCTGTGCTTTCTTCTCTTCAGTAATTGTAACATGGAGGAAGGTGTCATGCAGGACTCACCTGCTGAGGTGGTGAGAAATGAGAAAATGCATGGAGGGCTCCCCTCCTTTCATGGTACATGCCTGAAGCCAGTACTACTGGGTTTTAGTGAGCTAGGGGAAACTGCTATCCATAGGGACTTGCTCAGGATCTTGGGCCTGGCTCTCAAAAATGGTGGGCTGAAAAACGCCAAACCCAGAGAAGCAGAAGAAAAGGGGCAAGGAGCACACAGTAATACACTGAAGAAGCAAGGAAAAGGGGCAGGGAGAACAGAGAAAGAAGGAAGAGAATTTTTTTTTTGTGAACTTCCTTTTTCTGGGCAAGGTATGTCCTGCTTGTGTCAAACTGTCCAGATGGAAAGCACAGCAAAGTTTAATCTAAAGATGGTCATTCTTCCCTGCCATGGACATTTAGAAAAATAGTTTTGTTAACAAAACTTGAACATAAGCATGACCAAAGTTTGCTTTCTCTGAGAAACTTTAACACCTTGGGAAATACTGTAAATCAGACTTACTGAGCTTACACAGTTGTCCTGAGATACTACTGACTACTCAATTTGCTTTGCCTTTGAATATCCACTTTTTTTTTCTTTGCATCTTTTCTGTTTGGTTTTTTTTTTTTTCAGGCTACTATTTTAATGATTGTTCACATCTCAGTTATGTAGTCCCAAATGTCACAGAAGATTATTTCTTTTGTCATACTGTGTTACTACTAAATATAAAGAAAATAACTTCAATGAGACCTCTTTCACTATTGCAGTTGATATGGCCAACTCACTGAAATAGTTATTTCATCATCTACTTGAGATGTTTGACATTTGCATATCCGTTTCATTAGACCTTAACTTAAACATGAAGCCACACCCGTAACATATGCTAAACTTCCTGAATCTGAAACAGGAAATTCACCTCCATCTCCTTAATGTGCTTTGATCAGATATATGTGCATTTCTTGATTCTTGCTATTCTTTTGTTTACCATTTGTTTCTGCTCCAAATCTCAGGATAGAAGCCCACTGCAGCTGGTGCACAGGAAGAGACACGTTTCCATTCAATTTGAGAAAAAGTCTTAGCAAACAGAGTGTGCGAAAGGAGGAGGCAGTGAGAGCAAAGGAGACAAAACTAATGAGAGGCAGTTAGGTGCAGCTCATTGCTCAAGGAGTTGTTAACTTACTCTGCTTTACAAGCTGACAATGACAACTTGTGCCTGACTGCTGACCAGCTTGGTAGGGAGTGGTGGCCTTTCATGTATAAGAGCAGACAAGAGTTTGGAGTTACATTTTGATGAGCTTAGTGCAGATCACCTCAAGGAAAGGAGGATAGAAGATAATATAGTGTTATTAGGGAAGCTGGACATTAAAGATGCTTTGAACTAACTTTCATGAATAAAATTTGCATGTAATCTTGTCTTTTAAGACCTAGTTCTACTTGTGATAAATACCTAGTTTTTAAGTATGTTGGAATGTACATTTGCATAGATGCAGCTCTTTTGTTAGCATGCATGTGGTTTTCTTTTTCCATAGAGGACTTCCTTGGTTGCATGCCAGAGAGAGGGGTCCTAGTAGCCTGCTTTCGAATTTATTTCAATTTACAGAGGGAAAAGTGTAAATCACATGTAGAATGTTTTTCTAGAGATGCTTTGTTATATCTTCTTGACAAAGACTTTGGGGCTTTGCTGTGTGAAGTGAGAAGGAAAAAGACTAGGATGCTGATAGTGAAAAAACAGTTTATTTGAAGAATTTTTGAAAGGGTAAGAGATTGTTTTCATGTAAAGATAGGGCAAGGTTTCATATATATTAGAAGAAAGCCTGTGGTTTAATATAAATTTTCTGGATCTAGAATGACTGTGCTCTGAACTCAGCGGGTTGTATCAGTTATTTCATATAACTGCTGCAACTTTGCAACTGCTGCATAACTTTGATATTGAAGTATACAATTGTGCATTCTGCTTATTGTACAGAATCTATAACCATTTTAAACATGCTGCAGAGAGCTTGACACAGTATTATTAGATCTATTTTTGTAACTCTGTCTGTAACGCCGCATAGTTTAATGACTCAACCCTCAGATGTCATAAAAATTAATGGAAAGTATTCTGTTGAATCAGGCTGATGTGTATGTTCTCTTTGTTCTCACAGTGTCCAGCTATAGAGAGGTCAAGGGAACCATGACAACCCTTCAGCATCTTCCAAAATAGCTGTTCTCAATATAAAAATGTCATGACTTCTGCACCGAGTATTTTATGCCTTCTCCTGAATATCAAGGCAAGTGCTGGCTGTCTGGCCTTGCGCTTCTGTCTCATTCACTTTTCTGACCCTGCTGACTGTCGAGGCAGACTTTGAACCTGTCATTTCATGGATAGTGGAATTGTTAGTTCTGCTGAATGGAAGATTGTCTTTTCCGAGATGTAGGAAAAGAAGGGAATGTTTCTTTAGCAGCTTGTTGGGCTCATTTTTAATGCAACCGTTTTGAAGTTGTCCCAGAAGGCAAAACGTCAGCTCTATTCCTAGCAGAAATACATTGCTAGCAAGGGACAGGTAAGAGGGTCAGAAATGTGTAACAGATAAAATTACCATGATGCTCCTTAGGTTTTCCTACAGATTCCTGTCCTTGCTGTGCAAGTCTGTATTACAGTAGCAAATAAAGACACAAGCTCTAGCCAGAGAGGTAGATACAGGTTTAACTCTTCTGTTTTGAAAAGCTTTGGTTCTTATTTCAATCTGCCTCCTTAGAAAGAGCTGTGGAGGAACCTGGAATACAGTGTCTCAGATGAATCAACTGTAGTTTGAATTCAGGTATTAGTATATTTTCTAATGCAGAGGGTTCTGCCAGTCCAGGGTTGCTTAGGGGAAGGATGCACAAGTTCCCCAAGCTTTGATGAGCTTGCATTAGTAAAAGTACCTAAAAAGGGCTGGTATCATAGTCAAAGATCTCATGAAAATCGGAGCATTCCTTGCTTTCTAGCTAAACTAGTTCTGCTCAGCTTTAAGCATATCATAGGATGTGTGCTATGTAGATGAAGTCCTGTTGAAAACAGCATGTTTATTAGGCACAAACATGATTTCCTTTGGCAGATGTTCTCATTTCATTACTTTTTAGACTCTCCTCCCTCTTACCCATCTCCCCACCCCAAACAAACCTGTTTGCTCTGGCCCACATTCTGACTTTCACTTATGTACTTCTTAGAGCTGTCCAAACCAAAGGTATTATTGAAATGCAAGGTCATGTTCCACTAACTTTTGGTAGGCATCCCTGTTAAAATCCAACTGCCAGAAATAAGCTGCTAATGTTTACACTGACTCTCCATACAGTAGTTCTGTGTTTCAAGCATGGAAATGGATTTTTCTCATCTCAGCCTGTGAAGGTCAAAAACATGTCTTTGCCAGGGTATGATTGCAGAGTGTTGTGAAAGAGAATCTTCCCTTTGCCAGTGCCCTTTCCACATTCATTTATACTTCAGTAGGGAAAAAAAAGTCAGATTTTCTTCTTCCCAGTTTAAGTTTTGAGCTTGTATGCTTGCACTGTGTGCTGTAATCTGCATTGCCATGGGCAGATGAAGACCCGTCTGTCTCACTGACCGAACAGGCTTGTAGCATGCACATCGTTTTTACATTTTTAAGATTTATGCAGTTACATGAATTTCATGCAGTGGCTGGGAGAGTGAGCACATATATCTGATAATCAAGACCTCTTTCCTGACATCCCTAGCATCTGCTGGAATAGGAGGAGGATGTAATGGAATATGCAGCTTTGTAATACGTTTTTCAGATTCTGAGGTAGAGAAATACAAACTAAAATAGTTATATTTTTGGTGTCTTTTTCTAAAACTCCTATTCATCATGGAAATCTGTGCAGAAAGTATGTATGCTGTCCTAGTGCCTAATGTTTAGATTCACATGCAGGTTCATGAAATGTATTTGTTACTTGGCAAAGTCTACTATTCTTCCTTACCTAATAGTGGTTTTATTTCATTACTATTATTAAAATACAATTTTATTTTTACTTAATTTTTGCAGCCAGCAGGGCTCTTTGACAAAACATTTTTCTCTTTTACACTTTCAGATGTCAATAACAAAGGATTCTGCCAGGGTGTTAAACTAACTGATGTGCAGTGACCGATAAATCCTAACTTTATAATAAGTGTCAAATCATTCCAACTTTTCTTTGTAGTCACTGCATTAACAAGAATCCCAATGGATTCCTTTGGTATTCTCATGCATATCAGAACTAATTCTCTGGGAATTTCAGGGCAATTCATCATTTTGCTCTGTGTTTTATGATGCCGAAAAATGTTGCACGCATACATTATAAGATGGAAATTTAGGAACATACTTGACAACTGAAAATAGGAATCTGAGATACTTCTGTTTTCATTAGAATAATTTAATAAATCTTCATTTTACATTTAACCCTTTATAAATAGTGAGCTGTTTACTTTCCTTGCTATCAAACTATTTTATGGGAAAGTCTCAGGCAGCAGTGAAGTCTTAGGAGAAACATGTAACTTTTACAAATAAAGTGTTTGAAGAATGGTATTTCTGCTCAATGTTTTTTGTTACTAATGAATTTTTTTTCCACCAGAGAAGATCTGTGGGATTATATAGGTGGAACATTGCAGTTCACATGGCAATAAACACAACTGGTGTAAAGCTCTCTTCATACTAGAGCTTTCAATTTAACTGTTAAATTTGAAACAAAATGAGAAAGAGTGTATTATGACCTCTTGGTTTTGAAATGTTGCTGACCTAAAGCCGTTTCAGAGGCTACTGAATTACAGATACATCAGTAAGAACAAATTTGGAAGCTGTGTCTTTTTTCATTACTTACATAAGCTGTTTCAAATATCTGACCCATCTATGTCAAAATGGGACATAGTGGTATATAACTGAAGGCTTAATATAAATTGCATTGGAGTGTTATTTTTGTTATCTAATAACTGTATGCATTTTCCTACACATGAAACTAAAATGGCAGTTTACGTTTGTCTAAGCCTATGAAAATTAATAATGGCCCTTATCCTTTATGCATCAGAACCAAATACTTTTAAAATATTGTTAGTTATTATTTTATTTTTCTATTTTATTAATAATTCTAGGGATTTTTAAAAACATTTCAGACAATTCTTTTGACTCTGTAAAGAAATGAATGACTTATTAGGCTGAAGCTTATGTTTTGTGCATCAATATTTTTAAGTACTTGAAAACAGAATAGAAATATAAAGCACACTACTGGTGTGCGAGACAGTTTAGAATTATTTGGAGAAGTGGAGAGGTCAATTTAATTAATAAACGGACAAAATGCCATAGCTCAAAATTCATCTTCTGACTAGTTATACTTGTGGTTTGACAATATCTAAAGGAGGTCCTCCTGGCCATTACTATTGCAGTAGAAAAATGAAAAGTCTTCTCTTTTAAGTTTTGCCATGTTTTTCTAGTTCTTGAAGAATAAAGGGGAGGAGGATGATATGTAGGGATGAAATACGAGGTGGTATAAGTCATACATATATAATCCTTTGTTATGACCTTATTTACTTACATGTAACATGACTGTATGCTGCTGGATTTCACAACTATGTGTTGTGAAATGCTTGGTGCCTTTGGCTTGGGTCGATTTGTGTATCTGTATTTCTTCTGTCAAAAACAATGCTTTCTGCATGCCTTCATACATAAACTCATAAAAGCAGCTCTTGGCTCAGAAACAAATGATTCAGTAGCATCTTATACTAAAACTTTCTGGCAAGCTGAGGTGCAAATAGAAATGTTTGTATTTTTTGTTGCAGTTTTTCAAAGCTAGAGGCTTCAAACCCCAAAGCTGTCCTCATCTAGTTAGAGGGTTGCACACTGCATCTGTAGAGTGGCAAATTCATAAAGTTATGGATGCCCTCGATCTGGTAATTCAGCAAAAGTGCGTGGCAGGTCTGCAGTGAGTGTGTATTTCAGTTGTCAGTTCTCATCTCTAAGATCTTAGAGGGTTTTTTTCTGTTTCTTCATCTTTTTTAGACATTGTTTTCCCGCAGGACTGGCCTTCCCTGGCTGTATTTGGAGCGTAGCCCCTAATGGAAGTCCCGAGCACAACCGACAGTCCCTCCTGTCAGTCAGACAGGCTGGTGCCTGCAACTACGCTCCTCTGGACACTGCAGCCCAGGCGGACTGACTGGGTCACTTGTGAATAGCCCTTTCTTTGCAGCCACGTGCTCACTGGTGGTGGGGCCACCCGCGTTCTGCGGGCTTTAATTGGGGTGCTGCTATCGAGCTAATTTTGCTCTAGGGACAGTCACAAGCCTTTAACCTTTTAGAGGCTACCTTTAAAAATAACATAGTGAACTGCACACCACCACAAGTGAAAAATGAGCATTTGTTCAGCTTTTTTTGATGGGTGGGCAATGCTATTGCTATCCTGCAAATGGTTTATGACCACGTGTCTGAGGATTTGTGGGAAGATGTGGGGAGGAGTGCTGGAGTGCACTAGGGTCCTTAGCTCTGCCTGGCTCTCAGCCAAGCTGAAGTTCACCTGGTGTGTTTGGATTTGGAGTATTACACTCAATTTTAGTCTTGAATTTACCTCCACAAGTTACACCCATTTCAGAGCCGGTTTACTTTATGAAATGTAATGGTTTCCAGTATTAAGAAAGGAGGTGCACTCAAATATGTAGATTTCATACTGTTCTAATAAAGTGATCCTTTCCTATGTTGCCCTTCTGTAGTTACTGTTTCAACCTTCTGTATTCTTAACTGCAACAGCTTATCAAGGAATAAACAGACTCAGGCTGGGGAAGATACTCCAAAGTAGGAATTTTTGGTAACCCTTAGAGAGGAATGTTATGATGGAGTAGCTGGGGTTCAGATGTCACATCATCCCTTTGGAAGTCATACAAGTTTTCTTATTTCCCACAAAACCAAACAAATGAAGTTCAAGTTTTGGCATTGCTTTTCAGTTTGATTTTTTTTTTCCCCAGCAGTGCAGTCCTCATTATTCCTGTTGAGTGTGCAGACATTATGAAAGCAGCTCATAGTGCATGTGGGATCACCAAGCACACCTTCAGCTGCCATAAGAGTGTCCAGTTGCACAGGGAGATGTGTGGAACTTGTGGTACAGGCAGAGTCCATGTTGGGAAGTGACAAATAGCAAGGAGGTGGCTGGGGGAAGACATATTCTGTGAGTGGGTAGCACTGCTGCTCCAGTGGAAAGGCAGGGTAGCACTGTCATATTCTTAAAGATGCTGTTGTTTTGTCCTTGTAAACTATACGCTCGCTTAGCGGTGTGGAAAGTTGTTTGCCCAAAGCTCTGAAAAGTCTGAAATTCTTAGAAGTGTATTTTTATAAGACTTTTATAAAACTTCCTGGAGAGTTGGAGATACCTGCTGCACATGTGGAATTGCGCTTAAAAAAATAGCAAGTGGGTTTCACAGACTCTGAGATTTAATAGGCTTCCACTTTGGTTTAAACTGGAATGTTTTTTTCCACTTCTCTGGAAGCGATACTACATTAGAACTCATAAACCTCTTCAGCATAGACCAGAACCCTGAGGGTGGGACCACATACTTATTTCCAAATGGCAACGTCTTCAGTAAGGTGTGGTTGCTAATTAAGAGTTCCTCCTAGCTCATATGCTAAAAGTCTACTTTGAAATTTATGCATTTTATTAGCATAATTATTTTTAAATTATTTCTCGATTGCTTACTTTTTTCCTTAATAATCAAGATATAATGTTATATTTATATGTGTGCATCTATTAACAGCAGCAAGGAAATAATATTCTGCAATACATTAGGCACAAAGTGTAGATTGTTACCTTTTAAAGAATGTATACAGTAGCATACAAGCTCGTTCATAAATGGGGCACCTAGGGAAACAAAATTACTCCATCCCGTCTTTTCAACCTGTTTTAAGTGTGTACTTTTTGTACCTGGTGATCCTTTCATCTCGTTTACGTGGCGTACATGTCTGAAGTTTAGAAGGATTTCTCCTGTCACTTAAAATCCCATTTGGTTTTTTTTTTCCTTATTTTCTTTATTCATCACTTTCAAAGTGTTAATATAGACTGTAATTAACAAATTATTACAATTAGAATTCTGGCTATAGCCATTTTATTTATTAGCAGTGTAGCAATCATGCCTTGAAAAGTACATGTTTGCTACTCAGCAAAGTGAGTTTCCACCTCTAGTGTATCTTAAAAGACAAACTGGCAGTGCTTCTTTGTAAGTGACATTGTTTGCAGTCTGGCTGATGTAATTTATAAGCAAGAAGTTGAATACTTTTAGTTGCTGTAAGTTATTGTCAAGGAAAGCAGGGCTACTCCCAAGTGAATAAGGTCAGTGAAACATGTGAAATGACTGATTATTGGAAGAGTGGGCAGCTGCTTGGAAGAACCAGGTGAAATATGAGCATATGTTGGTGGGTGGGAATTGAGGCAGATAGTGCCTGGGGATGTGTTGTTCCACTGCCCTGAATTGCTGTCTCTGCCTTCACTCTCTGTGTAGGAATTAACAAGGTCCACCTGTTTGTGAGGAGCTACTGTGGTACTGCAGTTCCCAACTGTTCTTGCACGTTAGTGTGCTTTGGGCTAGAGATGGAGAAGATGACCTCAGCACTCTGTGCTGGATGTGGTGCAGGGAGGGGGTTTCCTTCAGAGTTGTGCTGTTACCTTTAAAGTAGAATTTTAAAACTGATTAACCTGTTTCCCTTATCTCCACCATAGGATGGGTCACTGGGAAATATTGATGATCTGGCACAGCAGTATGCAGACTACTATAACACCTGCTTCACAGATGTGTGTGAAAGGATGGAAGAGCTGCGCAAGCGAAGAGTTTCCCAAGACCTTGATTTGGTATGTCGAGAAGTTATGACTTTATTAACAAGTGATTGCCATTCATGCTTCAGATGAAGAATCAGTATTTCAACTTGATGAGTTCTACCTAGGGAAATAACTATATGTGGTTGTATTCATGAACACAAACATTTCAGCCAACTCATTTAAGCACTTAGAAATTAGCTGGATTAGGTTTTTTTTCTTGGTATTTGTTATGATTCATTAAGCTTTGGAATCTGCATTTCTTGTTTTTTCTTTAATTAGAGCACTTTTTTCTTGCATATTTGCTTGCAAATCTCAACTCTCAGAGCAAGGTAGTGTTTGAAAAAAGCATGATTTCCTTGCTCCAAGATGCTCCTGGTGTGGGCACAATGAAACTGTGTGCTGTTTTTCAGATGCACTGTACAAACTCTAAAGTAGTGCCATTCAGATGTCCAAGGTGCAAATACTGGTTCCAGGCTCCCAAATGTAAGCAGTATTCAATTCTATGAACCCTTTTACATTAGTATGTACTACAAAACCTGTAGCAGGAAACATTGAGTCACAGAGCCCTTCAGGACAGAAGGGACATCAGGAGGTCTCTAATCCAGTCTTCAGTCAACACTGAATTCAAATCAGGTTGCTCAGGGCTTTATCTGCTTGGGTTTGAAGACCTCTGAGGATGGAGACTTTGCAGCCTCTCTCAGCAACCTGTTATACTGCTTTGCTGTCTTTATAGTGAACCTTTTTTTCCTGATATTCTCCCAGATACTCCCTATGGTAATTTATACCTGTTGTCTCTTGTTCTCATGTCATATGCCTTTTTGATAGCCTCCCACAGATACCAGCAGGCTGACAGTAGGTCTTCAAATTGTCTTTTCTAACTGCTGAATCTCCCAGCTCTTCTTGGAGGGCAAGGGCTCAAGTCCAGGAGAGCACCTTGATATCTCTTCCCTGGACTTGATCAAACCATGCAAGACTGTGTGGTAGAGTCAGAGTTCTTGATGGTCCAAGAATGGCCTGCCAAGTTACTGAGCACTGGAACAGGCTGCCCAGAGAGGTTGTGGTGTCTTCTTCTTAGGAGATATTCAAAAGCAATCCTGAATAACTTGCTCTAGGATGATGCTTGAGCAGGGAGGTTGGACTAGATGACCTCCAGTGTCCTCTTCCAACCTAGCCCATTCTGTGACTTTGTGACTGCAGCCTAAGATGGACATCTGTTGGAGAGGATGGCAAGTCTGTCAGCAGCCTGGTATTAATTGATGAAATTGATCTTGATAATATCCTTATATGGGTCACTGTGAATCTCAGCAAACCTTTGGATAAGCAAAAGCACGTACACTGTGTAGCAGAAAGACACCTTTGGAAGAGCTAGTGCTGCTAGCAGACTGCCTGTTGTTGATAATATATAAAGTAAATTTTGTAGCAAAATCATTGTAACTAGTGATAGGTAAGCCTTCTGGTTACTTTTTATAATCCTCCAATCATAGTAGTAGAAAACAACTTCTTGTCCTATGAGAACATGCTGCCTTCTGTAATAATATAATACCAAATCCTAAGAGCAATAAATCACAGAATCACTAGGTTGGAAGAGACCTCTAAGATCATCCAGTCCAACCCTTGCCCTAAAACCTCAACTAGACTAGACTATGTCACCAAGTGCCACGTCCAGCCTTTTTTTTTAAACATATCCAGGGACGGTGACTCCACTACCTCCCTGGGAGCCATTTTGGCCATCTTTGTCCAGAAACATATTGTGTCGTGTCCATCTCCACTGCAACAGGCATCATCATCTGTTTCCTTAATAAGTATGCCCTCTCTTTTCTCTTTGAGTATCTAACAGGTTGGGTCCCTGCAGTACCATGCTTGTAACTGGCCTCAGCACATTAAACACTACTCTTAAAGCCAAACTAGTCAGTTTTTCACCCATCCAGTTGCGTAGTTTCTGGAGACTCCCATGTCAGCTGAAACTAATTTATATGCAGGTCATCTCGTACCTCATTTTTGTTAGGTTTAAGAAGAAACATCTTAGGACACAGCACGAAAACATCGTGTGTTTTCACATCTTAGGGTATTTCACAAAAACATCATGTGTTTCCTTACTCTCCTGTAACATCACTAAATGTTTGTCACTACTTAGAGTAAGTTCGCAGATGTGTATTGCCGGTTGCTGTGCTTTTTCATAGTAAACTTCTTTGTTACTTTTTGTAACATTGCGATCGTCTGTGACTGAGGGAAAAAAGGATTTCAGTGTTTAGTTTATGTTTCTCAACACAATCATATGTTTTTACACACAAATTTGCAGGTACTTCCTTCCAACCTCGTCTCACAAAAATCAGGTTACTGAAGGGGTTTTTTTGGTTGGTCGGGGGTTTTTTGGTTACTTATAGTTTTGCTGTGGTGGTAACTTGTATGGCACATACAGAAACTCATAACCAAAGTATAGTTCATACCTCTGCTGACACACAGCAGCACTGTGGCAGAGCCAGAATGGGATCTGATCTCAGTTCTGCATTCAAATTTGTAGTTCCTTCTTTATTTTCAAATGGAAAAAAAAAAGTCAAATGTGTTTTGCAGATTTGTTGCTGTGAAGAAGTTCCAAGGGTTAAACAAAAGGTTGTTGCAGGAAATCATTTTGTAGACAGACCCTTGAGGCTTCTCTGCAGAGAAGCTGATGGCACAGAGTTTTGGTTCTTATGAAAACCCCCATGCTTGGCAGGCCTGGTGTTCTGGGTAGCTGTTGGCAGCAATGAAGCCCTCTTTCGTAGTGCTCTTGGAAGACAGCTCCTGTGCTGCGTAATGAAGTGTGCCCTATGTCAGAAGAAGACTCCCTTCCATTTAGACAGATGGGCCTAATTTGGCTCCCCTTGCATCCGAAGCTGCAGAAGCCAGACTGGAGAAAGCCATGTGAGCTTAATTAACTCACATCAAAGGTGCGGATCTTCACGCTAGTTTAAATAGATGTGAGCTAACTCAAGACAGACCAGCAAGTGATTCATTCTACTTGAGAAAAGCTATAGTCAGAGAGAATGGCCGTGTGAAAAGACATCCTAGAGATTCCTTTTCAGTGTCTCTATTACTAAGTTTCCTCACACTAGTGGTCCAGTGATGACTTCTTGAACTGTTAGGTCAGAGAGAAGATATTGCAATTGAAAATTAAATTAGTGCTCAATCTTTGCTACATTTGTCTCTCTCATAATACAGTTTCTGGACACAGAATAGCCATTTTGCTGATAATGTGAGACTACAGATATTAGTTCACTTGCACAGCAACAGCATCCAAACAGTGCTGACCGCAGCTGAAACTTGCAGTCATCGGTAAGTAGACAGACTTGACTTGGGTACACAGGAACAGGGAAATGGCCATGTAGACTGGAATGCATTTGTAGTGTTATAGAGTAGTATGCCTGCTTATAATCTGCTGTAGAAACAGGAGTTGGTTTAAACAGCAGAGCTGCTGAAGTGACTGCAGAAGTACTAATGTGAAAGAACAAAAAAGCTACTTGTTTGTTGTGATGTTTTTCCTCTCTTTACACCTTGAGGAAAGGTACTGTATTGGCAGAGGTTTTGGGATAGGGAATGGTGAGTAATGCTGAGGGAAATGCCAGCTTCATAGCATAACCCAGATGTGCTATGATAGCAAAAATATATGCACCAGATAGCAAATATATATGCAGCCTCAAAATTATTATGCACCAGTATTATTGGACTCTTAGTCTAGCCTGACTTTGCTCTGCCATGTATTCCTCTTCTAGAAAGGCTGAGGAGGGACAGTGCCGTCTCTATACCCTCTCTTCCCACCCAGTGGGGTTGTGCCAGAGCTGGAGGTAGGCAGCGTGTATCAGTTCTTCCTCCCCTCCCCAGCAGTGTTCTTGCTCTCTTTAGCAAAGTGAATGAAGCAGAGCTGATATACATGGGGTGTTAGTGCAAATTTTCAGGGGTTTACTCAAGTCAAGGTTACTGAATATAAAATATGAGTGCATAATAATGCATAGCAGAAATATAAAAGGCTAAAGTTAGGTTGCTGCTTTTACTGAATGCTCTGATCAAAGAGAAGGAGCAGGTCAGTCCAGGGGTCAACGTGTCCTCTAAACCCTGCACAGAGAGGCTGCGTCAGAAGGAGCAATGTAATAACAAAGACATGTCTGAGCTGGCAGAGCTTTGCCAGGAACATGTATTTAGCACTGGCTCACCCAGATTGCCCTTTGTAGCATGACCACTGGAAGGACAGAAATATGAACTGTTTATTGCTGATTCTGTACACTTTGAAATAATTTTAAACTGTTTGGGAACAAGTGTTGATATCTTGATTGTATATTGTACTTTCTAATCAGCTCTCCAACCTTTCCTATCGGACCATGGTAATTTCAGTCTGGATATCCTGCTCTGAAGTTGAATTTTTAAAAAACACTTGGAAAAACTGTTTGGGAGAGCAGCATATCTTGTAACAAAACAGTGGGTGCAGATAGAGCTGAACACAGTATTTTTTCAAATGGTAGTGCTGTCAAGGATTGTTAGTTGTCCCTAAACACAATGACTATTTTTTGTTTGGAATTTTGCCTGTGTTTTTGTAATGAAGAATGTGCTAGGGTTTGGACATTAATGTTTGTTAGCAGCATGGGAGTTGCCCACATGGCCTAGCATTTTGCCTATTCCTGTACACCATGTGTTTCTTTGGCTGAGTAAAAACTGAAGATGGAGTAGATACAGTGGATTTTTCAGGCCCACGGTAGATATATCACTGGTAATATTGAGGTGGTTATCTGCTAAAATGGACTTATTGTCAGAGAGGTGTCTCTACGACGATGATACTTTGTAACTGTTCATACAACATCCTTGTCTTTAATTGGAGAGATGTGAATTAGATGGATGGAGCACTTGCTGGATAAGGAATTCACTGGATGGTCGCAACTCAGAGTTGCAGTCAACAGCTCAATATCCAAGTGCATACCAGCAATGAGTAGTGTCCTCAGGCTGTTTAACGTCTTTGTCGGTGACATGGGCAGTGGGATTGAGTGCACCCTCAGCAAGTTTGCAGACAACACCAAATTCTGCAGTGCAGTCAATACACTGGAAGAAAAGGATGGTTTTGACAAGAGGGGCTTGAGCGATGGGCCTGTGTGAACCTCATGAAGTTCAACAGGTGCAAGGTCCTGCACATGGGCTGGGGCAATCTTGAGCACAGACTGGGAGGAGAATGCATCAAGAGCAGCCCTGGGGAGAAGGACTTAGGGGGTGTGTTTGTGGATGAAAAACTTGACATGGCCAGAAGTGTGTGCTCACAGCCCAGAAAGTCAACCATATCCTGGGTTACATCAGAAGAAGTGTGGCTAGCAGGTTGAGTGAGGTGATTCTTCCTTGCTACTATGCTCAAGTGAGACCTCACCTGGAGTCCTGCATCCAGCACTGGAGTCCCCAGCACAGGAGAGCTATGCATCCATTGGTGTGAGTCCAAAGGAGGGCCATGAAAATGATCAGGGGGCTGGAGCTCCTCTCCTGTGAAGACAGGCTGAGGGAGTCGGTTTTTTTCAGCCTGGAGAAGAGAAGGCTCTGGGAAGACCTTATTGTGGCCTTCCAGTACCTAGAAGGGGCTATAAGAGAGCTGGGAGACACTTTTTGCAAGGGCATGTGATGATAGGTAATGGTTTAGATTAGATGTTGGCAAGAAATTCGTTATTGTGAGGGTGGTTAGGCAATGGAACAGGTTGTTCAGAGAGGTTGTGAGCGCCCCTTTCCTGGAAGTGTTCAAAGCCAGGTCAGATGGGACTTTGAGCAGCTCCTTGGCAGTGAGGTTGGAGTTAGATGATCTTTAAGATGCACAAACCATTCTGTGACCGGTTTCCTTTGTGTCTTTGGGGTTGTATCTGCCTGGCTTACTGACAAAACCGGGTTCACCTTGCCTGTCAGCAGAGAGAACAGCATTGATTTAGCTGTGAAAGAGCAAACTGCATTCTGTTGTCTCATCCATCACTGATAGTAGTCAGCTAACTGCTGCTGCCAAGGTCTGTGTTGTAGCTGATGATCCTGAAGTCAAGGAACAGATTGAGGTTTTCGTGGAGTCTGACAACTATGGTTGTGACGCTGGGAAGTTGCACCCATCTTTTCACTTGTAAGTAATATAAATTTAAAATAAATGCCACCGAAAGCTACAAGGTACACAAGTATACTTTTTCCTCACTTTCCATGCAATTAATTTCAGTGTGTAATAGGGAAAGTGTTCAGAATCTCTCTCTGTACACAATGGTAAAGGTACAATGTATGTTTTTGAAAAATTAACTTTCCAAATCCGATGTGTTTTTACAGTACCTGCACACATACAGAGGCAAACTTAGAAAATAGAAATAACATAATAAGTTTCATGATAAGTTTCATGCCTTTCTTCCCAACATGTATATAGCCTCCTAAGTCTTGGCTGTGCATGGTTTCAAAAGGTGCTCACCAACCAGTTGTTTGATTGCAAATGGAGTTGACCATCTAGATAATGTCATCACATGTAAATGGTATGTGCAGAAAGACAGAGTGGAATAAAAATGGCAAGAGTAGAGTAATTAGTATTTTGAGTGGTAGACTAATATGGCTTTGGCTTATTTAAAGGTGTATTTGTCTAATTCAGTACTAGTGCTTGGCAGTATCATCAGACTACGTGAGAAACTAGCTAACCCTTGCTGAAGGAGACTAAAATACCTACAACAGTTACAGTCAGTGACTGATGTGTATTTAAAAAGCGTTCAAGGGAGTGAGCCACCAAAGCTAGAGTTGAAAGCTGGGATGCTGAACAAATTGGTGGAGACTGCCTGTGCCTGCTCCTGTATTTAGCCATGTCCACTATTCTTCACATCTTGCTTACATTAGAATTTCAAATCCTAAAATAACTGCTTATTCCTTGCTATGAAATTATCAGTTCTGCTTTGCAAATTCAGTACTGGCTGCTGTTACCATTGTACTGAGAGCACACCTCTATATATTGCTATAACAGGATCCCACTGTGTTGTTTTGTCTTGCTGGCTGCAAGAGGCATGCCAAAGTACAAACAACATCTGAGTTAGATTAGAATAAAGTATCCACAGCACACAAAAGAGGAAGAAAGAGCTCGAGAATACACAGATAAGATTTCCTAAATTTTAGAGCCTTCAGGCATTACGAGACAGAAACACCAAAAAAAGTAGTGGCAGTAGAAGACATGGACTTTCAAATATCGTTGTTTTGTTTTTTTTCTCCAATATGGCTTGGAAATAGAGGGGATTTTGCCTGAATATGAGGTGCATAAGGTGAATTTACATAAAAAATACTTAATGGATATTTGCTCTGTGTGCAACCTCAGTCTCTCAGTGTTCTGAGCTTTATCTTCCTAAGTTAAATTCATAGTGACATTTTCATCATTAATGGAGCTTTTCAAAGGTAGACACAATGGAAATTCTGGAAACACAGGCTATTCTTAGTGTCTCATGTATCACACATCAAGAATGCAAAGGCATTTAAATATAGAGCTAGAATTAAACATGAAAATAAAGCAAAGCTTGTTCCATATGTAGCGAAGTGAATACCATTCTTAAAGTCCTCCATCCACTCAGTACTAGCAGACTACATAAAAATTTGTTGTTATAGGTAATTGTTTTGGGGAATTTTGAGTTGGTAATGCTGTTATGAATAAAATAATATTTATGCTATAAATAGAAAAGGTAACTCGCTCCTGGTAGTCTGACTGATAATTGTGGAGGGGAGAAATTCTCCTTAGCTTGATAAGTATTTTTTTAGGTACTCCTAATCTTCTAACATCATCTGTAGTAATTTTCTCTTCCCTTTATGTTCAGCAAGAATTTTACATTGAACTTTAGATCATTTGAATATATTCTTACTGTGCTTTTATCTCAGAAACAATGCAGATCTGCTGGAACTGACAGACTACATTTGTATTAACTCTGTGATGTAATCTCATTTGAGCCTGAGGATATTATGGGGGAGTAATAATTGGTTGACTAACTTTAGCTCATTTGTGTATCTTTTTTTTTTTCTCCCCTCAGAATTTAGAAATTACAGCAGAAAATGGAAATGTACAGTGTCATGCTCTCTGGACTATTAGGTAAATTTCATTGCAAGGGATAGGATAATTAGAAAAGCCAACAAATTAAATTGTCTTTAAGAAGGTGCATTCTCCCAGGGGGAAAAAAAAAAGAACCAATCAAAAAACCCCAAACAAACCAACAAACACAACTTCCCCCCCCCCAAACCAAATAAAAAAAATAACCCAACCCAACCAAAAAAAACCAAAACCCAAAACTAACAAATGCAATTGAACTTAAAACACCCAGTCTGTGGTGAGCAGTTTCTATTATGTGCAGCCCAGCTTGCCATTCACATTTTACTAGAAGATTTCCAAAATACCTGGCTGAGTGACATTACTCTGGGAAGGACAGCAATGTATATTGGCTGTGTTAGAAGTGTCAGACTTCTGTAATGTGATAGCAGCTAAGTCAACTGAAGAATGAAACTAGAAGGTGTAATGTCTTCTGTTTAGATTACTCCTCTTTGTCCTTGTATAGCATCAGCTTGACTTCCCAGGCAGCCTCTCTGTGCTCTCCTCCTGTGGTTCCCACTGTTCACCAGTCCATGTATGTGTGCTGAAGATGACTGGCAGCACCTTCAGATATCAACTCATTGTAGCACTGGCTTGTGCTTTTTCTAAGTCCTCAAGTAGAGACACACCACCATGTGACTTCAAGGAAGAGTAAGGATATTGCTCAAAATAGAAGTCTTGAAGTTAGTTTAAATATCTCACTTGTAAGCTTTGCAGGTCATCAGGGAAAACAAACAAGTCTTTATCAATAATAAATCAATAGCATGTTGTGATGAGAATGAGAAACATGTCAGGAGTATTTGTGTCTTTCTCCTCAGCAGAAAGACACTCTTCCAACAAGGGTACCCAGAGGAAGGCAGGCCTCCATCTGTGATTTCAAAGGGGCTGGTTTTTTGTTTGTTTCTTTTTTGTTGTGTTTTGTTGGGGTTTTTTTGCTGGCCTTGCCCCTGTTCTTCATGATGTAAGCTCTGATGCTGCATAGCTACTCTCCTTTGATCTGTCCATGCTTTATCTTCTCCCAATGTTGTGTAGGTTTCCTGTTTCAGGAGTGTTGCCTGAAGCTCACAGAGAACTCTTACATTTCAAACAAGATGTTCTGTTAATTTTGTGTTTGAAGGAGAGCTCAAGCAATTTGAAGACACATGATTTCTTTGGTCATTGATCGATCTGTTTTCCAAAGAATTATGAAAAGGAATGGGTATCAGCTGGAAACCCCTCTTCCTGAGTCCCATATGTCATATCCCTCTTGATTTATATGTAGTTCAATAGTTTAGACTGCAGCTGTATCTTACACAAGGGAACAAAGTACTTTAGGATTACTACATCCAGATTTTCTCTGACTCTGAAGCTTCTTTGGCTGTTCAAGCAAGTGGAGTTGGGAAAGGCAATAATCCTGTAAAAACATACATATTAAAATGAAGTTGTACTATTTTCAAAAGAATTCAATTTCAGTTTCTTATCAGAGGGATGAATTTCTTGCGTTGCTTGTGGGCATGGTGAATAAAATCAGTCATGGATTAGAAACTAATTAAAGAAGAAAGACTTGAAATTATTAGCAAAATTTGGAATTCATAAATTCATTTCGAAACACATGCTGGTAATTTTTTGTCTATGTAAGTGTCTTTTGCCTATTTGCTGTTGTTCCTGATAAGACCACAGTTATAATCATTGGGGTTAAACTTCATGTGAAACTAGTGGCAGTGTGGCTGTGTACCCAGGCTCATTTAAGTACATAAAGAAGAGAGGCAAGTCTTAATAAATCAATGGCTATAGATGTGGAAAAATAAACAAGCTTTTTGTTATAGAAAGCTTTATTCATAAGCCTTCCAGATAAATCAAGAAGATAAAACAGGCTAGCAAAAGGAAAATTAGAATCTGAAAGCTTTCTTTAAAGCAAACTAGGCTGATAAACAGTATTTGGAAAAAGTCCATCTCCCCTTCACATTCCAGGGGGACATATTTCTGTCAGCTTTCTATCTTAGTCCATCCACAGACCTCTTCTGGTAGCCCAGCAAAGTTGAAGTGCATTTTGACGGAAGAGAGAGATTTTAGGGCTTTGAAGTGTGTGGCAGGTGCTGAAAGTCACAAAAATGAGAGGTAAGAAGGAAGTCAGTCATCAAAGTAGCTGTATTTTGTTCATGTGGTTAACTATTGAAAGCCACATAATTGAAGCCTTCAGTTGCTTCAGTTCCCAAAATAGTTTTATTTCTCCTTTGTGTAGCAGAACCCTTTAAAAACATTAATTAGCCTTTGTTGTGTCCTTTGATGTTGGTAATTTTAGTACCATTATCCCTATTTAGACCTCACCAGCTGCTGATGAAGATTTACCTATGTAATTCCCTAATTCCTCCTCTGTAGCTAAATTTGCAACAGAGTAGCATGAAATTTATAGTAAGTTCAGAACAACTTAATAACAAACCATGACATTAGTTCTAGTGTACCCCAGTGTTGCTGTAGTCAAATACTGGCTGCACAAGCCAGTCAAGCAGTGCACAGGCAGTAAGTGACACTCTAGGTGACCTGCTGCTCAAGCTTCAAGCCCAGTTCACTAGACCACACTTGAAAACAACAAAATTCAGATGTGTCTTAAAATTGTGCCAGACTGTTACAGAGTTCATCCTTCAGAGAACTGTCCTGTTTTCCACTGGAGTATGGTGATCTGGTGAAGAGTCTAGCTCTACGGGTCAGTAGCTGCCAGTCATCTCTTCTTCCTGCCATCCTGCCCCTACGTTACATAATTGCCTAACATATGGCAGGGATAATAAAAATGGAGAGGCACTGTGGTGAAGACTGATTTCTTCGACAGTGCATTAGTTTCACTGACATAATGTCACTTGATGATGCAGCCTAAAAGTTGCTCTCTTGTTAAACCCCAAACTAAGTATTTCATTTTGAACACCTGTGGGAAAGCATGAGAAATGAAAGGCATGGTATGCAAAGTAGTAGGAGGTGGTGGTTTGATCCAGCATTGTACAAAACCAAAGTTTGGTTCTTCCATCAGCCTGAGGAAACTTGAATTCTTATCTCCTATCTTGAGCTGCAATTTAATATTCTGTCTTAACCTTATCTGTTGATCAACCCTGTTCACATATATAAGCAGTTGCTGGTATAGCAATGAGAATATCAGCATCTCATCTTCGCACAGTTAGTGAATCTTTTCTTCTTCACTTGCAGGTTAAAAAATTTAAATATTTAAAACATGATTCAACAGGAATGGAGTAGGAATTTGATCTCAGCCCAGTGGTTTTTTGACTGTTTTTTTATTTTTATATTATACATTTGTATATAAAATAAATAATATAATTATATGTATATTTGTGGGGTTTTAATTATTTTGCATACTTGTGTTACTTCACAATGGAATGATATTCTAAAAAGGAACTAAGCTGTTGACTCTTTGGCAAAATCCAAGTTAATCTTTCCCGATTGCTGTTTTTGACTCTGTAACTATTTTGGATAACATTTTGTTTGTCATATAGACAGTAGGAGACAAGTTATCTCCCTTGATCTCTTTGTTTATGAGTAGCCGGCCACATTACCAGCAAGAATGGCATTTAGCTTAATGCTAGACTGGATGACCATTTTGGGGAACTTGGTAGCTTCACTTTGGAATCAGTCCTCTTTAGCCTTAGTAGATTAGTTTTGGTACCACCAAAACTCCTACTGAATTGTAGGTGGTACCTGTAAACTTACACCTTTGCTTTTGAAATATACAGATGTCTTGTAACAGTCATCCTAATTTGCTAAGAATTGTTAGTGATCTTCAGAATTTCATTAAACAGTGGAAATGGAAAACCACCATGAATTGCATCAACTCTACACTTGTATTTGGTAACATGGAAACTGGAATATCTCATAAAGTTTTCCATGACTGAATGACAAGTTGCTTTTGTCATGTGGAAGATGAGGAGAGAAGGGAATTTGGTCATACCTTGCTCATAAGGTAAGGAGTGAAATGCTAGAATGTTCAGTGAGTAGATTACTGGAAAACTAAGCTGGAGTAAAGAAAAGCAGGTGATGCACTCTGATGGCTGCAAAGGGGAAAAATGCCACAAGGCAGCAAGCTATTTGTGCTTATGTGAGCCCTGAAGTGTCTGCATTGACCAAGATACTGTCATAGTGTAACGTATTTTATGATAATAAGTAAAAACTAAAGTTTTTAGTAAGTAAAAACTGATGTAAAAAATAAGTAAAACCAGTAACGTAGCACAACCGGTCATTTTAAGGCACAAAAAAATGTTTCAATTCTTTTAAGACTTAGAGTAAGAATGGTTGCCACAGCTTGCCAGAAACATCATCACTCATCAGTGTATGGTTTTTCTGTGTATCTGTCATGGTCACTGGCCATAAACCAGGCTCAATTTGATGAGGCTCAAGGTTAAGGGAGATTGTGAATAGCAGTTTTGACCTTTTCATTATAGGTACTGCAGGAGAAGCGGTGAGCCACAGTCAAAGCTCTGATTGCCACTGCAATATATTGCTCTGAAACTTTGCAAGCTCCAAGATGAAACTGTTGAGAAAAGAGAAAGGAAAGAATAGAAAAGGAAAATAGTGGAATGGTTGAATGGTTTCTTCATAGAGTGTTTTACACCTAAAAACACCTATGAGCAAAAGAATAAAATTCAAGTTAGCCATACCTCAGTCCAAACTTCACAAAATGACAGAAGAAATTAAAACTGCTAACTTTAAAAAGTAAGCTGCAGAAGTTCAGTGAAAACCTAAGAATACAGAAGGTATTTATTGCATTATAGCTTCATTTAGAGCAGCAGAAGGGCATGAATATCTTGGGTTTGCATTCTTAATGGATTTCTTCTACTCTTAAAAATCACAAAAATAGAAATATCTCTCTGACCATAATTCAGGCAGCAAATGCAGAAGAAAGCAGGAAGACATTTTATCTGAGGGAGTTGATTTCAAACATCTAGGGTCTGTAATGAAGTTGAAGGAGATGGGCATTTTGCCAAAAGTCACTTTCATGGGAAGCACAGCAAAGTATGGTGGGAAACACTTATTGTATTTTATTCTATGTTCATGATACATGAAGCAGGAAATATTATTGTTTTCTCTATATAGTGCAAACACAATTGATCTTCTCTTCTTAGTAGTGATGCATTGAGATTTCTAAAATAAGCATTTTTCAACAGTGGCCATTGTTGACAAGTAAAGGAGGTATAGTTAGGGCAAGATGTCACCATTGGGCTTACACCTGTTGTGTTTCCTTTCAGCCTTTAAATGGCTACTTTAATTCTTCTCTTATTGAATCTTGGGGTCCTCCTAGCACTGAAGAATGTTTTGTTGTTATCACTGAGATACTTTGAGGAGATTCCATTGAAAGGGTATTTCTAGTTTGCACAGTAGCAGCTCTTCAAGTGTGAAAGCTTTCTTAGAGCAGTTTCATTACAGCACATTTCAAATCTCTGCCTATAAACTTAGGGCCTCTTAAAAAGTTTGTATTTTTTGTTACACTCATTTCCCTTTATCATTTTATGACCACCGTTCTTTTTCATCCTTTATCAGACTTGAACACAGCAATATTTTCTGTGTGAAACTACAGCATTTCCTATGACCTAGGGCCTAAAAATTTCCTTCTTAAAAAAAATAAATCTGAATTTAATTGTATGCATTAGACAGGCCCATTTTGGTTCCTGCTGCTAGTGCAATTCCCTCTAATTGATCTCTCTTACCTGAGGAACCTTGAAAGTTATCAACTTCATTTACTTGCTGGGAGAGATACTTTGTTAGCGAGTAAATCCTAAAAATTTGGTGGCAATGTTCATCTAATTCCTTTTAAAAATGAATGCATATTCTATCATGGCAATGTTTTAGCTAATGTAACATTTATAACACAGAAATGCTGACTCCATAGTCCATACAATCCTTCGTTATTCATAGCCCAAACTCACCCAAAATGGAATGATACAAGATGAGCTGTATTTTTTTCTCATCTCTTTAACTGGAGTGAGATGGCACATTTTTTTTCTCTGAACACATAACACCTAACACCAAATCTCACCAGAGGAACTTTAGAAGTCTAGAAGGGTGTCTTGCATAAATTGTGGAATGAAAATGAAATTAATATTTCTTCTGAACATGTGCAACTCATGAGTATTTAATGCAATTTAAATAGCTCTTTTAATTAAGAATAGTCTATTAGAAGTTTTTAAGTAACCTAAGGACTGTCCCCATCTCTGGCTTTGGTGGAGTTCAGTACCTGAGGTAAGAGTTTGGAAAAATTCATCTTGTGCATCCTTGGCAGGAATCACGCTGCTTATCCTGGTCTTAGTAGCTGCTGTTGTTTATCTCAGGACTGGATAGGTGAGTAAGTCTTAGAGTAGTTGGACCTGTTTCTTATCCTAGTTGATTACCTTTAGAACTTGGTAAGTCCTTTTAAATAAGAATTTGTACACCTGCAAAAAAGGGTTACAAAAGAGAAAAATGTTTCTTGAAATGTAAGCATATTAATTTTTGTACCTCTGCTGTTACCAGCAACGTCAGATCAACTCAGATCAACTGTTGTGTTGAGTGGCAAGATATGTTCAAAATGGAGATTGTTATGAATTATTATCACATGTAAGGCATCTATACTGCTCTAATGGTTTTTATCTCTGGGTTTGAGCACAAGACTTTTATTTTCACTGCTGTTAAAGAGCGCATCAGTGGCAAATGAAAGGTTTTGATTACCAACACTGGATTTGTCAGCCTCTTTCCCAGAGCAGATGGAGGATAAAATACCTGAGGAAGTTGCATCGTTTTCTAGTAATCACAGTGATAGTTCAGATAGCGCCTCTGTACTGCCTTGTTACAGTAGACTTAGGGGAGGAGTCTCCATCTTTTTTCTGTAATAACTTTCCTCCCATGACATGACACCGTGTTTATTTTCTAGGCTGTTCTTCTTACTAGTCCCATCGTCTTCCTCTTCCACTCCATCCCTTAACAGCTTAGCCTATACCCTCCTGCCTTCCTCTTTCACTCCACCCAGCCTCTTTTCAAAACTTCACAACTTTTTCTCTCTTCAGCACTCGGAGTAGCAGAATCCTTGCAGCACTCTTTCTCTATTCACTTTGTCCTACATGCTTCATTGTCTTTTTTCCTTGTATGCCTCCTACACCCTACTTTTTTCTCCACCCTTCCATGTTCCTTATTCTTTCTTATACTTGCCTCCCTTATTTAGGTGTTGCTACCTTATGGAGAGCAGTGATTTTGTGTAACCAGCTATGCTACTTCTGCAGACTAGCAAGAGAAAGAATATAAAAGATCAGAAATCTGAATGCAAAAACACTCCCTTGAAGACTCATGAATTGAGGATAGTGCAAATGTAGAGTGTCCCTTGAAACATAAAATTAATGAAAAGTTAAAACTGTGTTAGCTTCTCTGCTTACAGTTTTGGATTAGACATCATCATAAGCAGTCTACATCTTAACCACACCAGATTAAGGTTGCAACGCCTGCTCTGGGATAAAGTTGCCAGTTATTGCAAAAGGAAGAATGGAAATTCTCTTTGTAGTTATGTGTGAAATGCATGAACCATAAGTGAAAAACAAGTACAGCAATATTTGAATTTTTCTGTTGTGGTTGAAGGTAGGTTACCAAACCTATTTTATTTTTAAATACTATTGTATTTCATGGAATTTACCTTGGCTTCATTTTCTAATTTTAACAAGTCACGTGGTGCATCCTTTGCCCCAAGACAGATTCAGCTGTCCTTATCTTGCTTGACAGATGTTGATCAGACCTGTCTTTAAAACTGTTCCAGCATGTTAATTCCACTATCTCCTTAGGCAAACTATTTTAGTGTTTGTAGTGTTTGTTACACAGTGGTGGTTCTTTACACAACAGCATGACACTAAGGCTTGTGCTTAGTTTATGATTCACAGTAATCCCTACATCCTTTTCTGCCAACCTGTTAGCTCTCATGATGATCCCCACCCTGGGTCTCCTTGTCTGGGTAATTCTGTTTAAATGCAGCACCTTTCAAATCTCCATATTGGAGATATTGTTCTCCAAACAACAGGCCAGAATAACCTGCTTTTTCATCAGTTATTTCCCTAGCAGTGGTGGTGGATTGACATGTTTGTTTCTCTAGAATGGAGCTCTATGTGGAAACAACCTTTGTCTCTGTAATGAGCAATGACAGTACCTTCCAGCTCTGTGCTCCTTGGTAATAGAAGAAGACAACTGTCTCTTCTTTGCACCTTTCTCATTTGACCTTTCAGCAGAGATCAAGGATATATTTATTGATCTAATAGCTGTATGTAAGCCAATATGTATATATTTATAATTAGTCAAGGTTCTAGGATGTCATTTTTTAATTGAGCAGTCCCATTGTGCTTTAATTGATATAGTTTCATTTTTTTTCAACTCTGTCTGAAAAGCACATGCCACTGTGGATATTTGCAGAAAAGGGTGAATCTGTAAGTAAGAGTGACACTGGAGAACTTAATCTGGCTCAACAAGGAGGTCATGTACAAAATGTTAGTTTATTCGATGGAAATTGTATTCCATGGATTGATTCGTATGTATTTACTGTGTAGAAAATTTTGGCATCGTCTCAAGTGGAGTTACCACTAGTATGAAATTGTTTAATTCGTAATGGCTTCTTTAGTCACTGTTTATTGATTTCTGTAGTAGAGCCTTCCATAAATTTAGTAATGAATTACTTGATCTTGAACCCTGAAGGCCTTATTAACTGCTTGATACAGTAAAGAAAAACAAGAAGTCAACTTAGACTGTAACAAAACTGCTATCCAACCTTCCTTTCAGTAGAACTGAGCTGTAAAATTGTTTACTGTTTATTGTAATATTAATGCCCGCTATTTTGTATATACTTTGAAATTTTCCTGAGATATTTGCAAGCTAAACACATTCTTCCTGTGCCTGATGACTTTGAAATCAAATGGCAAACTATATTGCACAGATTTATATTTATGTAATTGCTTTGTGAAACAAAATTGTTTATATAACTTGTTTCCCATTGCTGAACATTCTGTTGTTCTGCTGCATTTTAAAATTCTGATTTTTTTTTTTGTTTCCAAAACAATATTCTGAACATTTCTTGTGATGAGAAAAACTATTGTTTCAGTATAGTTTTTATATATTTATAAATTATCTATATGTACTTATATATTTAATGTAGGTTTTAATATATTGTCTGCCACTTTCTTAGTTCAAAGACTATTTATTGATCTGGTTTTTATTAATATGAAATAGTACCCTATTCCAAACCTCCTGCTAAGATTACTTTCATGTTTCCCCACCAATTCCCCTCTTCCTTTTCTCGGGAAAATACCATTTTTCATCAAAAAAAGTTTAAAACCACGGAGGAAGGGAGATTTTTGTGGTGCTCATTTGATTTGTCTGTAAAAAAAATCATTTTAGAAGTGTAAGGGTACATCATGTAGCTTACCTTCTGTCCTTCATCAACATCATGGCATCTCTTTCTGAAAACACATTTTAAGATAGTGGATTATGACTACTTTGAAAAGGACAGATTGTATGGGAGTTACTTTCCTTGTGCTGTGGTATTGTTGTGTAGGCAGACAGATTATTGTTACGTGTGACTTGCACATGTGCTTTGCACAAAGATATATGCTAAAATAAACATTTTACAGAGGGTTAAGTAGAAGTATATGGATGTTAAATAATTTGTTGGAAGTATTTGGGTTTGATCTGACATCTATCGACAGAATTCATTTTCTTGATTGTGTGTGGATCAAGCCTGTAATGGAGCAGTGACCAGATCTGACTAGTGACTAGTGACAAAAATGTATCTTTACACTAAGAAATAACACAGCAAGCAGGTTTTCCTGGTGTTCTGCTTTTGGTTTTCCCATTTTCTTGGCAGTTAGCTGTGGACCATTTCATTTGCCAAGATAAATTTTCTCAAAATTGCAAGAAAATAGATTAAGTTTCTAAGTGTTGATTCTCTGAACCTGATGAAAATTTCAAGACATTCATGCAGATATATGTGAAAGGCTCTCCAAGTGCAGAAAGCAGCCATCACCAAAGAAACATAAATTAGCATTTGAGCAAAAATTAAGGATTTTCTTTTTAAGAGATGCTACATCCTAAGGAGAAAAAAAAAATATATTCATGATGCTGTCCTTTATTAATCTACAAAATGTAATATTTTTGTGCAATGATTTTTTCTGGAAGAGCAGAAGGCGCTCTGTGAATGGTTCCCATTTCTCATTAATGCATGACAGAGCCTAAGTCTCCTTTGTATTGCTAGATGAGGAACTTATCTTAAGCAGTTAGCAGTGCTGATAATATGAAAACATTTGCCTGTACTGGGAAATTGGTATATAGAAGCATTGCAGAAGGAATTTATGGAGACCATAAATACATTGGTTTAATTAGGGGCACAGTGCTAACTGCTGACACATTCTTTTCAAAGTCTGCTTTCAGAGCACAATTACTAACTGTTTCTTTCAAAACACAGGAAGCTCGAGGATGAAAATTAAGTTAGAAAATGCAGGGGGTTTTTTGTATGTGTTTGAAGTATAGTCACAGTCCATGAAGTCTGCAAGGCTGCTCATGAGTGTGTATCCAGAGTCAGAGTGCACAAAGAGCAAACATGAATTGCTGCATAGATTAAACATTATAACAGTAAGAGATGTTATCTCAACTTGGCACACACACTTTTAATAAAGCAAGGCAAATTGAGAAAAATGAGTTTTCAGGGAATTGGATTAAAAAACCCAGTTATACTCTTCTGTTCCCCCCCCTTCTCCGCCCCCATTTATTTTTTTCAAAACGGTTATTTACTCTAAAAATTAAGGACCTGACAGTAGCCATGCAATTACATGAGGCAGGGTGAACTATTTAACCTACTCAGCTAGACTTTATCTCTTTGCTGGGGCCTTTGCCAACTTTTCTTTTACAAGACTATTTGTAAAATAGCTCCTGTCTCTATTGTCTCTTTCTGCTTTCTTGGACCCCTAGAGATAGCTACCCCTGTCTTTAGTGATCACATCTAGTTACAATCTAGCCTGTCTAATTAAACTAAACAGGCAGAAACACTGGATATACATACCTCTGAGAATATGGAGGGGGATTTCTCTGGTACTGAGTGGGAGATGATCCCAGTGTATTTTGTGGTTACTTTCCCAGAGGATCATCTCACTAACATTTCCAAGGCTGGTTTTGGCAATGGGGTGGTTGCCATAATAGAGTCCTTTTTGGGCAGCTGGCTCTGCATTATGGTTGGAGTTGAGACTGCATGCTTTCACAGCCATCAGCTGCAAGTGCGGGACACCAAGGAAAGGAGATGTATGCTGTAATTCCAGTTGCATATACTTCCGAATGTCTTTTTTGAGGTGTTCAGGCAGCTTTGACAAAGCTATGAAATATAGTAGGTAAGAATTCTTGTTTCCAGGCAAATATATTGAAAAACAATGGATTTAAGTGGGATCATAAAATAGCCATTAGGAGAACTGGAAGAGAGACTGAGTATTTTTAATGTCTAGATAGCCTTGTTGCTGTTTTGGGAATGCCGTTCCCAGAAGATAAGAGGAGGATCACTTTAGTTTCTCTGATGGGTTTGTGGTGGTTTGGAGATTTTTATTCGGTTTCCCACTCCCCAAGAGGACATTTTTTTTTGTCTTTGTAGCAGACGATTCTCCTTCTTGTCTTTGGGCATTGCAGGAAGCATGTTATGTTTTTGACAATTCAAGGCAGAACAGGCACCAGAAATAGTTGTCCTTTACTTTTTGTGATGTGATAGCCTGGGCTCTTAAATCCTGGAGTGCCTTGTTCAGAATGTTTGCGGCCAGAGCACACCAAAATAGCAAAGGAATTTTTTTTTTTTAGTTTATATGTTTACTGGATGAACACTGAATCACTCAGCACTGCATTGATCTAGTTCAATGCAGGAAATGGCAAAAGCCTTGCTGTCCATTGAAAGATCACAGCAGTCTGAGAAATGTCAAGTCTAATTTAGATGCATCAGCACTGTGTTGATTTTCCTCCCAAGGAGCACCATCTTCTGAAGCAGTCTCCTGTGTGTTTGGGCTTTGTGCCACGTTCTCTTCTGATCATCACACCAGGCTTTATCCAGTTTTGCCTGTTGAGGTGCTGATCTGCTCTTCAGCAGTATTAGTGAGAGAATTCAAAGCAATATGACAGATGTAAACCTGATGGCTGTCCTGGTGGGAGGTATAGTCTCAAGACTAATAGGTTTGGGGTTAGTTTTTCTCTTACTGGGAACAGCAGTGTATTGTGTGTTTCATGGTCACCACATAAATCATGTCTCTTAAGAGTGTAGCTGTGGAAAAATCTCTTGGCAGCAGGTCCCACAGAAACTAGGACGGTGTATAGTAAAAACAGCTCTAAAAAGCAAATACTTTACTCAAAGCAATATAAGGTGCAAAGTATGCAGAAGAAAACTCTGGAGGAAACTTTTTTGCTCTTTGGAGGCTTTTACTTTCCCTTCTTGTGGTGCAGAGAACATCCAAATTTATGACCTCATAGCATACCTGGAATTAGAGAGATGGGAGATGCAGTGGGAAAGAGAAGAGGGCTCACATTAGTGTTGTATGTGGTCCTCTAAAACTACAGTGTTTTTTTTGTGACTCCTACTATTTTATATGGCGTGCTAGCCATAACGGTTCCATTATTTTTAATTTTGTTGAAAATAATGATTACAATCATAGCTACCAAGAAACTGATTTTCAAGATATTAAAGCAAAGAGTTCATTCATCTTTCATTCTGATCAGCTAATGCATTTCTTTTTCAGTAAACTTTCAAAATGTCTTTTTGTCCTCTAACGCTGAGGCTTGAAGTGATAGAAAGGGATGGTGTAAAAGACAAGCATTTGCCAGTGCTAGAGAAGCCAAGGACGTGCAAAGAAAACAGATTAATTTAGTGGCAAACAGACAGAAGACACAAAGAACAGTTTTTACAGCAGATATCTTGCATAGGCAGCAAAGGGACTGGAGCAGGAGTGATCTACTGAGATAACTTCACATTTTAGTACCTAAACAACAGCAGCGGCAGCATTTTGAATCCTTGCAGGCATTTCAAGGCCTTGTCAAGGGAGGGGCAACTGCAGAAGGGTTGTGAGAATCCGGTCAATGTGAAATGTCGTGCTGTTAAAAGTTGGTTCTTAATTAGATCTGAAGGGTACTGAAGGAGTGAGGAAGCAAAATTGTTAATATGAAAGAGTAATAATTGAGTTTGTGTAATTAATAGTATCTAATTCAAGGTGACAATTGGCCTTTTGTTTGGAAAAGACCCTCAGTTAGGGACACTAGTTACTGTTTAAAAAGTGTAAAGATAAAGATCATGTCAAATCAATGCTGTTCTGTTACTGAAGCTTAAATTTCTGTTTTTTTAAAGTTATAGTGAGCTACACGTGATACGAAAACAGGCTCTGTTGTAGTATATGTTTGCCACACATTCTTTTCAAGAACATAGAATTGAGTGTGTGTCAAGGATGAGGAAACAGAAGACAGTAGCATTGCTTCAGATCAGAAATGAATCAGCCTTTGGCATTGGAGTTGCATAATCCTATAGTTTCTTTATAGAAATGACTAGCATGCTGAGCACATTGCAATACACTTGATCTAATTCCTATTAGATTTAGAGGGACTTTTTGGTATATATGAAAGTATAGTGTAGCATATGGGCGATTGTTATTAGTTTCAGCTAAATTTACTAATGTACTATTTTTATTTCACTTGTTTTTTAACAAAATTTTGTGTAATTAAAAACCTACTGTATAACCATTAGCGTGCACTTATTTACAGACCAAATGTAACTTTTAATAAGAGACAATATTGTTAAGGAGAAGTTTGTGTTAGCGCTGGATCTGAAATCATAAAAACTTTAAAAGAAATGGTTTGTGCACTGATGAGAGCCTCAAGATGTTGTAACCAAATCCTGTAGGGCCATAATCTGGAAAAAACCTCTGAAGTGCTAAGGGGAGTGTGAGCAAAAAAAAAAAGAAATGAAGCCTTCAGTCAAGACATTTTGTTGCTGTCATGACTAGAGCTGATTTGTTTCCAAGAAGCCTGGGTAGCTTTCCCTGATGAAGACAGTTGAGCAGAGGAATTCATACCATGGACACTCCCATAACAGTCGCAGCACCTGCCCAAACAAGCACGTCTTGGCTGCAAAACCCCAGGCATTTAGAAACTCTTGCAGGTGTTTGTACAGCTTAAGTTTTACTTTGCTCAGATTTTCCTTAGCACGGCAAATTAATTGAGTTGGAGTGCCTACCAGCAAACTGAGTCACAATTCTTACACAAAGACATTCGCAAAGACAGGGTGTTGGGTCGTTTGTTCATCGAGTTTTGCATGTGTAATTTACATCTGTTGGTGGGAAGAGGAGACAAGACTGAGCACGCTCTCTTCCTGCACAAACTCTGCTTGTTGAAGTCCGACAGCTCCCAGTGCACTTGCTCTGTGGGCTTGCTAGTAATGACAAAGCAGAGCTGAAAATGCTTAGTAGCAAATTATTAACAGAAATGGTTTAACTTGATTAGCTTTTCCCCGTCTAAAGCTTTGACTGCCATTTGGTTTAGATTGTAATTGCGAATTGTTATCTCAGCAATACTGCAATGTTAAGAGGCATCAAGGCTTCTGGACTTGTGGATCTAATTTACTAGATGTTTATGACTTTCCTTTCTTTTGTACCTTTTCTACTGCCTTTCTCTTTGAGGGTTTTGTGCAGTTGGTTGGGGGTTTTTTTGCAGTTTTGCCAGTAATGCTTTATTCCAGGTATTTTATCCATCTCCATGATGAGGTCTGGCTCAACACTTCTTACCTTGAGGATTACGGTGTACAGTCTGCTTCATCCTTTCTCTTACTACATGTTCCCCAGCTGTCAACATTTTCATTGTCATTTCTAGTCTTGTGCTTTGTTATGTCATTTTCCATAATACTTCATTTATCTTTCTGGTTTTTGGTTTTGGTCTGTTTCTGTTCAAGGTAAACACCTATATAGAAGATTATTGGGAATAATGAGTTATATGAAGTAGGAATCATGATGAAGCCCCAGGTCTGTGCAGCATGACAGTAACAGATGGCCTTTATATCATCCTTAAATCAACTAGGCTTAATATGGAGCTTGCTTGCTGTAGCTGGCCTTCAAGGTATGGTTTAACCCCAGCTGGCAACTAAGCCCAACACAGCCTCTCGCTCACTCTCCTGCCCCTGGTGAAATGGAGGAGACAATCAAGACTAAAAGTGAAAGAACTTACAGGTTGAGATAAAGACAGTTTAATAAGTAGAGCATAAGCTGTGTGTGCGAGCAAAGCAAAACAAGGAATTCATTCACTGCTTCCTCCATAGGAAGATGTTCAGGTAGGTGTTCAGCCATCCCCAAGAAAGCAGGGCTCCATCATGTGTAACAGAAACTCAGGAAGACAAAGGCCATCACTCTGAGTGTCCTCCCTCCTTTCATTCTTTTTCCCCCAACTATGTAGGTTGTGCAGAATGCCACATGGTATCGAATATCCCTTGGGTCTGCTGGGATTCAGCTGTCCTGGCTGTGTTGTTGTTCATCCCCAGTCTATTTGCTGGTGGGGTTGGCTGAGAGGCAGAAAAGACCTTGACTCTGTGTAAGCGCTGCTCAGCAATATCAAAAATATCCCTAAATTATCAGCAATGTCTCAAGCACAAATCCAAAACAGAGCCTCACAGTAGCCGCTCTGAAGAAAATTAACTCTATTCCAGTCAAAACCAGCACATTCTTTACTCTTTATTCCATATCATTTACGTCATACTTGGTACCACACTATTCAACACATCCTCAATAACTGCCACCACGTTTTCTATCTTTTTTATTCCCTTAGCCTATGGACCACCCCTATAAACTGTCCATAAATGTCTTACTGAGTTTGCGCAGGACAGAGGTAGTATGTTGAGTGGAATTATTTGGCACCAAAGCCAGCTCAGATCAGTTTGGTGCCACACTTGAACTGCCTGTGTCCTCCACTGCTTCGTGTGGTTCCTGTTACAGTCATTCCTCTAATATGCAACTCAAGTCATGGCTTGCAATGATTTAAAGCTGTATCTATCACAATCTCTGCCCCTTGTCCCTCTGAGACAGACTATTGCATTGAACACTGCAATTAACTCCTTCCCTTGCTCCTACTCCTACACAGACTGCAGTCCCTTATGGCTATATCTGCTCCATATATATGGCTGTACCCTTATCTGTAAGCCATAGTCACTTCAAGGAGGTAGTTGCTGCGGCACAGTTTTATCCACAGCCACAGTTGCTTTGAGGTGCACCTACGCCACTGTGGCCATGCCCACAGCCTCTTCAGAAATAAACCTGCTCCATTGTGGCCTTACCTATGGCTGCAGTCCCTCCAGGGGAATATCTGCTCCGTTTTGGGCTTATCAATGGCTATGTGCTTTCAAGTGCTCCAGCATGGATTTACCCACAGCTATTATGCTTCAAGACTTAGCTACTCCTTCACAGACTCATCCACAGGTTCCTTTGACTCGAGTTCACACTGGAGTCACAGCCAGTCCAGTCCAGCTGTACAGACACAGCGGTGAGTCCCTGGCTATCTGCCAGCCCAGGCACATCGCCTCTGCTGTTATCAAAATGTTCCCAGGAGCAGCACAGTGAGGTGATAAGCAGTACAACATACAGTGAAAGCAAAAGCCAGCCACTAATGAGCACTAGACTCTCAATATACAGTCAGGCAAGAAAGGCTCATGAAAAGCACCTGCCAATTAATAGCTAATCAGCAATTTAAGCTATAAATTCAATCTAGGACATTCCAGTCATATCTGTTGTTATCTTGAACCTGGCAAGACCCATGTTGGGCACCAAAAAGTACTGTCATGGTTTAGCCCCAGCTGGCAACTAGGCCCCACACAGCCATTAGCTCACTTCCCCAAGGCAGGCTGATGGACAGAATCAAAAGCAGTACAGATAAGGTATACTCACTTATTATGCTAGTTTTACCTGTTTCATCAGGACATCCCTATGACTTGAGGCCAACTCTTGTACTGCTAGATTGCCTGCATAAGCTCACTGTTTTGCGCTACTAGCAAAGGGAGTGGGGTTTTGAATGGACTTCCAAGAAAAAGTAGTTGTTGATTTCTGAGGCTTCTGTTTTACTTCATGTGTGTTTGAAAGTCAAGGTATAAAAATTCGAAGTAATGCATGCCAGCACCTTTAATGCCATCATTTCATTGCCTGTAATGAAATGCAATACTCCTTTAATAGTAAACTTGGCCCTTAGTGGATAGGGGGAATAAGGAGGTGCATGAGGAAGTGCAAAGCTGTACAGGCTTTGCTGGAATGAGGTTCATATGATACTCATACGCACTGCGTCACTGAAGAGCTGTGAGTGGCTCTTGGAGTGCAGGTCTGCCCTGCACTTGTGCTTCATTTTTTTCTGCAAGGCTGGTTCTGTGCATCCATGTTAAAGTCAAGTGTGGCCCACAGTCTGTTGGAGAAAAAGGCTGAAGTTTCAAGTGGTGCTTGGGAAGAAGCTTATATATGTATTTGCTGCTTCAGGAATAAATAAGGAGAAAATGTTACACAGGAGAATAATTTGTAAGGCTTTACTTCAGCACTTGTAATTCTCCAGTGAATAGTTGTGGATAATGGTTGCAGATGATTTGCTTGGAGCAGTGGTGACAGCTTTCTTTGCAGATTCCTTGTGTCTGAGTTATCTGTGATTACTGAAGGACTGATGTTTGCTGAGGTTCAAATGCTTTATCTGAAGCAGCATGTAAAAGTGTCATGATTATTCATTTCTCTGCAGACGTTTTTGGTACTCTGTTTGTTCATCATTCAACAGTTGGCCTTTTGTTTGCAAAAAGATCCTCACTTAGTCTGGGATGGAATAACTGTGTGTTGCATAAAAACACAAGGCAAAGCACAACTGTGCATCGCTAGCCAGAAAGTGGTGCAGTGCTCCTGGGCTGGAGGGAAGTGGCAAACAGCCCCAGAGACTGCGCAAGCCTGATCTCACCAAGAGACTGCTGTGGCCCTTGGGGTGAGGGTTCTTGCTCCCACTGTCCTCTTTTGGGGAAAATCTCTGCTCTTCCTGCTTTGAGCAGAGGAAAGGATGAGCATTTTACAGCTGCTTGATGGGTCCTCAGAATTTGGTTTTGTTGCCCTTGAAGTTTAAGAATCACTGAAACCTGTATTAAGTACTTTACTGCTGTCTGGCCTATGTGCCAGGGCAAAACCCACCTTCTACCCCAAGTGCTGGTCATGTGGCAGGAGCCCACTTGTGCCTTTTCAGCCTAACAGCTGAGCTTTGCCAAAACTGGCTGGAGCTCTGCAGCTGGGCTGGAGCCTGGCCCAGCAGCAGGAGCTGTTAATGGCATGATTGAAGCCTTTATTTTAACCCCTTACCAGCAATTGTGCTGATTAGTATTGGAGCTGTCAGATGTCACTGTCGCGCCATTACCCTCCAATGCAAACCCTGCTGCAGCAGCAATCCCAAAGAGCAAGGCTTCTCTTTGCTGCGCCACCTGTTAGGGTTCTTCCTGTTAACTACATCATCTATGTCATATGAGTTTCCTGCCCAGTCTTACTTTAAATGTAAATAGAAAATGAAGAATATTTCTATCAGTAGTTGTGTAGGTAAAGATTTTTATCGTGCGTGTGTAGAAGGCAATAATTACTTCTTAATATTCTCAAACAATGATGCTGTGTTTCATCTGGGTAAATATACAGAACTGTGCCAGATAATATAATGGCATTCAATAATAATTTTCTCCTCTGATGGGAACAATCCTCCATGTTGACTTTGAGCCTAAAAAATGCACCAGAGTTGATCTGAAATTCAGTTTGATGGTAATCATCATGTGATGACCAGGGATGACTTAAGTAGGGTTCTGGCTCAAGGCTTCAGTTTCAAAGGTAAAGAGAGAATGGCTAATTTAAAATGTTTTTTAATCAAAGGCAGTTTTTTTGTAACAGGAAAGCTATGTAAGTACAGACAAGCAATTTGTGAGCTAATCCTTTGTTGCATTAATATGGTTTTTGATTCTCTTTTTCAAGAAAATTTCTGTAACATTTTCCAGGAGACTTTGAAGTTAGCGTCCAACTATCAACTTTTATCTATCTCCTCTCACCCCCTCACATTCCTGGACTGCATTTACACAGGTTGAGAGCAAGCAGTTCAGTGCCCAGCTCTAGGTAATGATTTCATAGTATCAGTTGTAATTTTCAGGTGTTCAATTTCATGTATCTACATACTAAACAGAACCAGTTTGATTTCAAGGTAAGCATTTATTGTGTTTTTAAATGGTTATAAAAGTCATATTTTAGAAATATCTATCTATATTAAAACGTCCTCCAGTATGACCAGTTTCTTTCCTGCTTCAAGAGCCTTCTTAAAATGGATCTTGAAACAAACTGTTTCTTCAGAATGAGTTTATTGTAATAGAAAAATATTACCAGACAGTCAGTTCCCAATATGCTGACACAAGATTGCCCGATACAATTTTTTTTCAAAACCTTTTCTTATTTGTGTTCCTGCTATTCCCTTTGTCAGAGTGGCTGAAATGAAGATTAGACCCCACCAATCCTCTGTTTGTAAGTCATGAAAAATATAACATATGTCATGTTGTTAAAGCTTTTGACTGCAGTCTTCTCATGAAATAATGAACTAAGCAGGAACTAAACTGAATTAAAAACACTAAACTGATAGATCAAATCAGCAGAGAGGGCCTACTCAGTCTAAACCACAGAGAATGGATGGCTTGAAAGCTTGGATGTAAGGCTTACTGCCAACAAAGACCTGTGTTCAGGATGTCTGCTTTTTTGAGCTGGCAGCTGTTGATGTTTTTAACCTCTGAAAGAGGAAAAAAGCGGTACAGTGTTCCTGTGAGTTGGAAAGCAAGAATCCATTTTGCCCAAATGTTTAAAGTTTTGACAGAATCATTATTGCACAAAGGAATGTAACAGTAGGCTGTTTGAATTTCTTCATGGAAAGATGAGAAAACCAGTAAATGTGTGTGTGGGCACAGCTTCCTGATAAGACCACTTGCCAGGGATGTGGGATAAGCGAATCAGGTCCTGTCTCTGCTCAACTTTGTTACATGGTTCTGTTGTCTCTTTTTCTTGGTGGGGTTGGTGTGGGGATTTTTTGTGTTGTTTAGTTGTTTGTTTTGTTTGCTGTTGGTTTTGCTGGATTCTTTCACTTCTCTAAAAAATTGAAAGTTATATCCATTTTCTGAGCATTAAAACTTTCATAAATTTTGTGCTGGGGGATGGGTGTGAGAAAATCTTCAGTCCATCTTTAAATAAAGGCTTCAGTCAGAATTAACAAGGTTGGAAAAGACTGTAGAGATCGTCAGTCCAACCTTTTATCTAACTTAACAACCTATCCAACACCAATCCATCATCTAAACCATCCTGTTCTGAAAGTTTTGATTCCATGTTTAAAAGAAAACAGAGCACGTATGTGCACCTTTATACATACAGACTTTTTAAACTTGAGAACTTGATTGTAGGGTGCAAGTTTTCCCAGAGGCTTATGAAGCCAAGAGGAAGTCAGGAGCCCTGAAGAGCATGTCCTGACAGTACCCATAGGCAGCTCAGAGAGTAGCAGTTGAGAAAGAAAGGGTGGTACTGGTTGTCCTGAATTGGTGAACTTCTTCCACTGCCCATGATGCTGTTGAGTTCTGAATTTTGCTTTTGCCCACTACAGCTAAAGAATCTAACTGAAAGAAGTGGATTTTTGTCGTATGTATTTTGTTTGTGCTTTGAGTGTCTGTATTGTGAGGTGTCTCAAGCAAAAGAAATGGAGAGAAGTGTCTACTTTTACTGTGCAGTACAGTTACTGTATGATGGAAGTTTCTGACACAAAATGCCTTTCAGCTTATCAGTTCAACATAAATTAGGAAAAAAACAACAAAACAAAAACTGTGGGGAAGTTTTAAACTAAAATATCTGTTGCCTCCAATTAGATAATCTTTATAATTTTGATAAATCTGTCTCCTTTTTAATGAAGTAAAGCAAATTACTTGCTTTCCTAGAATGAAATGAATGCAAAATTTATTTTTTTTTTCCTCCCTGAAATGGGGGACTTCATTGCTGGTACTCCATGCATCTGTGGAAATAAAAAAGAACCCTTTGTGGATTTCTTAATGACTTGTGCTTTCTTTTGATTTACCTCATGAATTTTGCCTGGGTTTTTAAGACCTTAATAACTCAAAGTCAATTGTAGTTTCTGTTTTCTGCTACAGAACTTCTGAATAATTCATTGGTAACTTATTGTTTGGTATAACATAAAATGAAAACAACATAGTTTTTAAATGTTAGCTATCACAGTAAATGGTGATACGAAAGGGGTATACCTCCAAAAAAGTCATCAATATTAAAGTAACAACCCATTTCACAAGAATCCCTGAGCCTTGAGTGTATTGATTAATTCAGCTCAAAAGCTTCCATTCTTTTGCAGTATAGATGATCTGAAATTCCATGTGCTGGAGACATGAATATTGTTGTGTAAGTGCACAAGTACAGTATCTATACAAATATGACAGCCGACCTGTGTTAGCTTATTCTCCTATGATACATCTAAAAGGATTTATAGTGTGCATATAGTGTAGAAGTTTTCCTGGAGGCATTGGTCTTAGCCTGAGCTTCCCCTTCTCTTTCCTTGCCACTTTTCAAAAAGAAAATACATATCTTTTGGTTCTTGAAAATATTGAAGAGAAATTGAGAAATTGGCAAATAATCGTAATGGAAATATAGTACAGCTTTTTCTATATGAAAATGAAGAATTGATAAGATCTGAAAAGGTTTTGAAGAGGGAAATGGAAAACATCACTGACACTTAGGAGAGCAGATATCCTGAACTCGAAGAGCACATAAAAAACAAATCAAGACCACGGATATTCAGAAAGAGGTTTGGCATATTCTGCCATGGCTTTCAGGGCAAGGAGCTGTTTGTGATTTTTTTCATCATGTGAGTGAGTGCTTCACTTCAAAACCACTCTAAATTCCTGGTTCCACGATTGCTAAAAAGAAAGGTGCAGGGGGATGGTGGGGGCATGTGACTCTCGGAGGTGCTGCCTTCCTAATCATTTGAGGGCATTAGTTCAGGAGGTAACTGAGGCCAAGGTATCAGCATGCTGCCAGAGCCGTTCTCACCAAAGGGCCAGCACTTGGGAAAGGTATCTGTACTTGCCCAGTCTGGCTGTTCCTATCTCAAAGTACCCTGCAACAAACTGTTTGCTTGTTTGTTTATTCCCTTATTTTCTCTCTTTCTTGTATGCTTTTCATACAGGACAAAACCCCCTCCCTGGGAGAAGTGGTGACTCTTCCCCAGGCCCACTGCTTGGACAATGTCCAGTTACGCTTTACCTCCTGACTCCCTTGTCTGTGTCACATCCTGAGCCCTCTTTGGCTTCACTTTTAACCCTTCTTGATATGGTTTGTTTAGGAGTTTTTTTCATTCCTCTGAAACATTACAGCTCTTCCTGATGCCAAAAACACCCTCACTATCTTAAAGTCCTCCCGGGAAACCCATGTCTTTCACTGTGTTTTCCATCATTATTTCACAAAAGTTCTTCTGGGCCTTACCTGTACAATAAAAGTCAGTGCTGACAGATGTAAGGATTTTAAGGCAAAGACAGCAGATCTTATTCATCCTGTTAATACCAGCAAGAGCTCTAGTACAGAGGCACAAGAGGACTTAACTATTTTACTGTTTGAGTAGTAGGTGTAAAATGCATCAATCAAATACCTGCTGTCTCCCAGTTGCATATATATGCCTTTATATTAATACATTTTTAACACAAAGGCAGCTACCATAGTCCTGGGCTTGCTTCATCTTGTTTGGAAAATTGATCAGAAGGTATTCGATTTCCCCACTGCAGAATGCTGTGTTTCCATATTGACTTTCCTTTCTCTGAAGCCCATTGCTGTTGGGATTTTTTTTTGTTTGTGCCTCAATTTCGCTGGATTCTGTTTCTGTTTGTTACAAGTGGATGTATGAGTTAGCACGGCCCCACTCTTTATTGTTACAGGCTTTACAATAGCTGCAGTTTTCTCTGTAATTGCTAATGAAGTATGTTTTTCAAAATCATCGTGGAATGTTTTTCAGCCCCTGTGGCTCCCAGCCTTAGTGTTGAATGCAATGTATTTGTGATAGATATAAAAAAACACTTCTGTTTTCACTGTTGGCATAGGGGAGAGTGCCAAACACTTCCCCCGTGATATGTTAGGTTCGATAGATTCCGGCATTTGCGTCAAGCTGAGAGCCACAATTTTTCTTCCCTCCCTAATACTAAAAGCAGATATGTGAGTGCTGTAACAGTGTGTTCTCTCTGAAGCTGCATTTCATCAGTTAAGCTGAGTGTATACCTATGACTGCACTTCTGCATGAGGCACTGAGATACTTGAACTGTTGTTTTATGTATAAAAGTACTTATTTTTGGAGTATCTTTTTTTTTTTTCTTTAAACCATCCGTCTCGCATAGTTCATTTCTTGATCCAGAGTTTTGCTTCTGCTGCAGAATGTTACCATTTAGCATGTGTTAGCTCTGGCTCTAATATGGAAGACTAATGGAGCAGAAAACCTTCTCTCTTCACTGAAATAGCTAAGGGGATGGTCCTGAGGTTGTGGTTTGAGACTAAAAATGAGACTAACTAATACAACCACTGGAAACTCACTGAATCGTTTAGTACTCTCAAACACTTGCTGAGGTGGTTGGCAAAGGAATAGGTCTTTTTTATGTCTTTATTCTGACCTGTGACCCATAGTTACTGACATGTAGGCAATTTCCATTACACATCTGCATACCTGCACAGGGGCTTCTCTTTGTCTTCTCCAGAATGTCTGAAGAAGATGAAATACGGTGTATGGTGGAGGACTCCAGGCAGAATGATTACTTTCAAATTCAAACAAACTCTTACAGGCTTTGCATCTCTTTCTGATACAGCTTTGTTTAATCATTTCAGAAGATAGACTAGAACACATAATGCATTTTCAGAGCAAAGAGAGAATACATTTGAGGAAGGGCTGGCAGAATTGTCTCAGAAGTTTTCTGCTGTAGGTATCTCATTTACACCTGCTGAAATGGTTTCATAAAATTATTTACAAATTACTGGTTATGTCATTGAATTTTCCCAGTGCTCATCTGCATCTCAATTTGCACAATTGCTGTCTGCACAGTGAGAGTAATCCTATTTTGGGATCTGCCGAGAAGTGTTTAAATTTGATTCAAATGGATACAGCTCCTATGGCAGAAAATGTGAAGAGGTTCATGAATTTCTAATTAGAAGGGATTCATTCAATGAATATAATTTCTTAATCTAAGTTGTGGAGCATAGATGAAGCATAATGTTTAGGTAGTTAAAATCTGCACATTCCCCCTAGAATTTATGAGTGATACCCTGGGTAAACAGGTTTCCTTTTGGATGCTGTTCTCTACTATGCTTGTGTATTACAGGAGCAGAACAGCAATGCCTTCAGCTAGGCAATGATCTGTCTCTTATCTTTTACATTACATACAGAACAACTGAACTGAAGTTACCATGGGAGGAAAAGTCCCTCATGAATTAAAAACCTGCCATTCCAGTCAGGAAATGAGTTTTCAGCTTCTTTTCCATGTATTTTGTGCTCTGTACTTTCTACCCAATTGTGGTTTTCAGGCTTAACTCCTAAATGGTCGCAAAACCATTTTGAACATTTTTACAAGAAGGTAGTATATAAAACCAAAATCACAATATTTAGAAGCCTGCAATAATTTGAAAAGAAAATGTGTGCAAATGACCATATAAATCAGTGTAGAAAATAGACAAAAAAGCTACCTGTGAATGAAGCTTTTTTCTCGAGCCCTGAGGCAAACAGCTAAAGGCTTGAAGCATAAGCCACGAATCCTGCTTGTTAAGCTTACTATACAAGTTTTCTTCCAAAGTAAGAGATTTGTAAAAAGCATTTCACCGATGTGTAGTTCTGTACCAGGGCTCCCAACCTTACCAGTTTTGCTCCACAGACAATTTCCACAGTGCCCACTGTGCAGAAGGGTTGGTGATACCAGGCTGTACCTGGAGAGCTCGGCACCTGCCATCAATCCCTTCCTCTAACTACTGGATCACCGCTTCAGCCAGGATGCTGGGGCCTTGTCCTGCACCTGTCCCCTTGATGGAATTGGCTTTGAGTGAAGGAAGAGACTTGAAGGAAATAAGACTGCAAAGAAATAGCTTTCAAGTGGGAGAACAAAATTCTTCTGCGATTCTTCTGTTTTAGATTAGCTGTAAGTGAATTGATGGAGGAATCCTTGGTTTAAATTCAGCATGTTTCACTCTACAGTATATTAGCATTATTAATTTTTAAGAGCTCCCCCTGGCTTCATTATCAGTATTTGAGATTCTCTACTGTGTTGACCTTGGACATCAAGGGTAGCTGGACAAGCTGGTGCTAAGCCACTGTTTGTCATCCCTCTAATGTGCTCCCTGAGGATTGTATACAATTGATGACTATCTCAATCTCTCCAGAATCTTCAGGTCTTACTTGCTGATACAGTTTATTGGACAAGTTCAATATGCACCAATAGTGTCTAGATACAGGACAGATGCCCTTTCTAAGGCTCCTTAAATCCAGAAACCATGCAAGTAAATCAGTCATTTTTAGGAAATACCGGATTTAATCATGTAGCTTAAGGAGTCTGCACTTAATCAGGTATTTTTTCAGATCATTGGTTTCCTTTCATGAGCACTGCATTGTGTGTAGTTGGTGTGAATGTCTGATACACCCCAGACAAGCTTTACAAGCACATGTGGAGAGCAGTTATCTGTGGCAGCAGGCTGCTATGACAGACAGAAAATAACAGTCACTCTGACCTCTGATTTGTCTAGACCAGAGCTCTGGAAATGCAGGCTATGAATGTCTATTACTGCAGCCTATTTCTCTGAGTCCAAGCTGTCCTCTATTTCACTTTAAAGTTTTGGTTCAGAAGCATAAAAGATGTACTTCCTTGAAACTAACCCTTAAAATTTTTTTTCTGAAAAGATGCTATAGCGTGCTGGACAGCATGCCAACAGTACAACATTTACTCAACCTTCTAGAATTCGCCTTTGGTAAAAAGGAGCCCTAATCCTGATGGATTAAAGTCAACACAACATGTGGATTTTAAAGTGAGGTTTAATGGATTTTAACCAAAATAAATAGAATGGCTCAAGGTTGATGAAAGTTCTGTGATCTCTGATACAGATCTAAGCCAGAAGTACAGTTGAGAGTACTATTTCCCTAAGTATTTTCCTTTGGTTTCTTATGTAAATAGCAATAGAAAAAAATACCATTCTGCTGGAAAAGCAGGTAGGAATATTAATCACAACTGTGCAGGACTGTCAAGTGTTTTGCATTCCAGCATGGCAAAGTGGAACTCTAGAGGAAGGAGGGAGAGAGGGGAGAATTATCCTTGGTTCTGTTCTCCACAGTTATCTTCATCCTATAAAACTGCTCCTGTTCTAACAGGGTGAGCTTGACAGCAAATGAGAAAAAAGAAAGCAAATACAGTCAGCTTTTTTTATTTTCTTACATGGGATACAGCTGACTGCTCAGCTGAATAGTTTTAGGCTGAAAGTAGTAACTTCTCATGTAATTGCAGTCTCAGGCTTCAGCTTCAGGAGCAAGCAAAAGACGTCTGTAGTCTTGGGAGGCCAGGCAGCATCTTATAAATAATAGTTTATGAAACAACCTGGCATGTTAAAGAAAAAAAAATGTACTTGCATCAAGCAGCTTTTTAAGGCAACAGATAAATCACCAGGAATTTGGGATCTAAAGGCATGTTGGGGACACAGTGGGTTCTCACTGGTGTACTGGAATTGCAGCATAAAGCTGATAAAATGGGGTTTTTTATTAGTGCAGCAGTGTGTGGACAAACGAGGTACTCATGAATTTGAAGTATTTGGACTGTGGGGCTTGTATTTCCTTGCAAATTGGTAGGCAGGGGTTGGAGAGTGCCTGAGGAGGGGTGACAACTATGTGCCTGCAGTTTTTCCAGATACAAAACTTAGTCAGATTCCATTTTGACAAAGCTAATGGAGAAAGAGAGGGATGCCTGGTAACAAATAGCTAATTTCACTTTTGTTATCTGTGAACATCAGTGGAATTTCCCTGGACTTGGTCCAGCTTCTGCTTGACTACACGAGTCCTGTTGAATCTCTCAGTGAATGTAAGTGCCTTTTTATGCCTACTTGTGCTCAAAGATTTCATTTCCCTTTTTATAGTGTAAAGTCAGCAAAAGCAGATATGCAGACTATATTGGGCAGGCAAAATCCCCCAGTAGGGCAGTGACCCAGTGTCAGCCTAGCAAGCACATGGCCGTGACCTGTCCTGTGCCCTCCTGGCTGCCATGGCCAGCAGTGCAAGCTTAACTCAGTCATATATGATGGCACAGCAGGCTCCTCTCTACTCTAGATCTTGCAGACTTTCTGGGTGTGTTCATCCAACACCACTTCATGGCAGTCAGCGGTAATTTCCTGTTTAATCTTAAAAGGCTGCATTTCCAGAAAATTGCGTTTGGTTTTCTTTTTTTTTTTTTTTAATTAAATCTCGAGAAGGTTTTGTCACCCTTTCTGTAAACAAAGGGCACAGGAAGCACAATTTCACAGAGATAAGAGTTTTACATATAGGCTGAAGAATGCGTGAACAAGAAGTCCTCCAGTACTGAGAAACAAATCCATGTCCTTTATTTTTTATTTTATTTTTTTTTTTGAAGGGTGTATATTACTGTGGTTGCTTACCCAGCTATGATGAGTAAGTTAGAGTCCTGACTTTGCAGTAGCTTCACGAAGGCTAGGACTGGCTGAGAATAAAATCGGTATAAGTAGGTTCCCCCATGATTTCATGCACAGATCAACCAGCAAGTTTTCAATACTGACAAGCGTACTATCTTCCTCCATTCTAACTGGAGTTTTCTCACTGGTTTCAGCTAGATGTGTTAATAGTATGTACGTTTTAGGCAGTTGACTTGCAGTCGTAAATTAGATACCAGCAGTGGGACTCCCTCATCTAACTTCAGGTAGCTTAAACCCGTCAGGCAAGTTGTTTTAGAGTTTCTGTGTCTGTCTATTGGCTGCAAAGGGAACCTGAATGGCCAAGTCCTGGAGTAGATGGGTATATCCTAGATATTTGAAGGAAGGTGATTTGAACTCCTTACTGTTGACAAGTTTCTGTGTGAGAAACTTGCCTTGCTGAAATGTATCTGAATCAGTATTTTTGCTCAGAGAATGCTCTTATAATCCCAAATTTTCTCTGTGTTTTTTTTCTTGAAAGTAAAGTTTTGGAAATTGCACTTGAAGTTCTCTAAAAAATTGTTTGATGATCAAGTGAAAACAAAATATTCCTTTTTCTATTTTGTTTTGAATCATTTCTGTCTGGCACTTTTACCTTCTTCTGTATTCTCCAGTGATGTATGGAATTAGCTGGTTTTCTGTATTATTTCAGAGTTTATCCTGAAAGTGATTCCTTCTGGAGAGGTTAATATTTCCTATATGAACTGAGATAGTCCTAGGTTCCCTTCAGATTTCTCTTTTCTGGTGTTTGGATATTTCATTAACCTGACATTTGTTGTGCTTTAGGAGAAATCTGATGCCAGCCCCACATCTCTGCAGCTGCGATCCCAGATTGAGGTAAGCACATCAATTTTGATCACCTGCTTTTGTTTGCTTATTCTTTAATTTGATATTCTGCATAAATTGGGTAAAAGCTTCTCTTATGCCTGCTCTCACTGCTATGTGTCTTCTCTTGCAGGAGTCACTTGGTCTCAGCAGCACTGCATCAACACCTGACACTGAAAGAAAGTAAGTGAAGGCCCACCTCAAAGAAAGAGGAAAGAAAGGAGGGAAGGGGAATTTTGTACAGTTTCTTTTTCCTTGGAGTAAATTAATTTTAGATTGTATTGATGTTTCTAGATTTCAAATCCAGATGCTGTTAATGAAACCTGTGTTGGGACCTGCTCCTTCTCTTGTTCTCCTCTGGCCTTTTGTTTTTTTATTTTTTTTTTATGTCAGAGGAGGGTTATCATTTCTCCCTTCTTGGGGTGTGATGAACACCAGCGATCTCACATTCTCTGCAAAGTAAACTTCCTTTAAAAATTACTTTCTGTGACTAGACCTAAATGCAGCCAAAAAAAAGATAGGTGAGGGGAAGAGAGAGTTACAAACTTAAATCACGTTCCTTTTCCTCTGCACTCCTGAGTTTGTAACTGTGCTTTTGAAGAAGGTGCCAAATGAATGAAGTATTTAAAACCAAGTTAAAAGGAGCTTTAATTTTAGCAATCCTTAATAAAAACCTCGCTGTGGGTACTGAGAGGGTTTCTGTTTACTGTCACCTCCTGCTGCAATGTGTGTGCTTGTTTTCTGTGCCTCCTTCCTTTGATCCCAAGATCTTGGATCCCTACTGCTGAGGGTAACGTGCAGTGGTGCATGAAGACAACTGACACTGTATTTCCAATTGCCTGCGCTTCATGGGGTAGTGCCAGCTGGACTGGTTCTGAGGGAGTATGTGGAATACGGTTGTGATGTGACATGCTTTTGTAATGTTCTACAGTCCTACATTTGAATGTCTTCCAGTGATTCAACACTGAACAGTAATAGGAAGGTTTCTACCCTTCCTTTTGCTAGTTCAGTAGAAGGACTGTCAGTCCCAGAGGAATCTCTGGTGGATGCAGAGTATGGGACTCACACTGACCACATAGAAGTCAGTTGTGTGGTAGTGAAAAGCTGCTTAACATCTTCCTTTGGGATTGTCTGAAAGCTGATTCATGCTAAAGGTCTCAGAAAGCAATAAATTTTCTTTTAGAAGTGCCTCGTCTCACTTCATTACTCAGGGAGATTTGCATGAAGTAGGTGCTCATTTTCAAAACAGCCTGAGACAAATAAGGTGAATTTTACCTTGGGTACCGTCACTGTCACCATATTACCTGCTGGTAAAAGAGAAAGCCTAGGAGTCTTAGAGTTTAATAGTCATGCTTCAGATATTGAAACATGAAAATGTTTTCTTGCAGGATGCCTGCCTGTCTAACACTATAATGAAATCAGAAATGTCAAGGGGATGAGAATGTTATAAGAACTGTAATGTGGGAAGTAAACCTCCAAGGTTATCCTATAATCATAATACTTCTCTCTCAGCCTCGAAGCAGTTTACCCATGGGTAAATATCATCATCCCACCTCAAGTAATAATGAGATAAAGATGTCACAGGAGGACAGCACACAACTGAGAAAAAATCCACGTGCAAGTTCTAGCCAGCTTCATAGGTTGTGTCTCTGTGTAGCTGTTCTCCCACAAACAACTGAGTGAGAAGGCAGTACCTACCCAAGCGTCTTTTGAGTGACTCTTCTGAGATAGCCCATTTACCTCACTGAAAGGAAACTAACCACATTATCTTGAAAGGGATGTGATTTTTATGGACCTTTCAAGGACGTAAGTCTCCAATTTAAGGATTTGTAGAAGGGTTAACCTGATCACATATGTGGAACTGGTGCAGGACAGGTTGTGCCAGATACTTGCACAATAAGAAACAAGGCCATGTGATGCACGCTAATTTGGCAAGGTGTTGAAAATAGTAAATTATATCTACTCAATACCATAAAAATTACTCAAACCTAAAATAATAAAGGCCTATGCTGATTAGTGACAGCCTTCCACATCAGTACTGGCTTCACCACTCTAGCTTGGAGGGCTGAGTTATCAAAGGAATTGCCTCTTCCGGGGACGCTGAGTTTATAAAATTGATCTACAGGAAAATGATCCCTTCAATCCCATCCAGTACATCTGTACTTGCTACTTGGATGTTGAATTTGATAGTTTTCAGGGAAGGATGCCATTTTGACCCTAGGGGTTTTTACTGGCATTCAATGTTTAATATATGGTTGTCATCTGAATTTTCTATATGGACAGGAGAGCTTGTCCCTCTGGGGACACTGTTTTAGTGTCCCTCTCATGCTGTGTGGAAGATGTGGGGTAAACCTTTTACGAAACTTCTTCTGTTGTGAGAAGACTAGTTTGCCAAACATGAAACTTGATGCAGATCTGCATTGGTTTCTCATATTCACAAAGAGATTTGGGGAACAAAAAGAAAGATTTATTCAAAACTAGACATCCAGACTTTGAGGAGCTGGCTGGCACCTGGTCACTCTCAGTAGCTCCCTCACCCTGTGCTGCTGCCTGCACACCCTGCAGCTTAACACCACCAAGGTCTAAAGTTTTAAAATAACATATCTGGATGATTGTTTAATTTGCCAGGGTTTAGAGATTCCGGACAGGAAGAGACTCTGAGGGAACCTGGGAGAAGCAATGTTTGCTTTAACCTGGTTTGGTTTTACTTTTCTGTGGTACCCAACTGGAAGAGACAGCCCAACAGGCTCCACTGTATACCACACCAAAAACAGGTTAACTTTGGTGGTCTGTGGTAGGAAAGAATCTTGTTTGTATGGACAAGCAGTGTATATTCAATCTTTCCTTGAATCTTAACTAACACTGCTGCCCAGTCTGGTCAAAGTCATCACAAAATTAATCACTGCCCTCAGTCCAGCAAGTTGATTAGCAAGTATCTGTCTAGTGGGTGACGTGCTCTAACACAGGTGAGTAGCGGTAGGGCCTGAAAGAAGGCAGAAGGGATTAAAAGGGCCTGCAGGCAGAACTGTTTGTCACTGAGAGTCATTGTCCCTCTGGAAGGCATCTGGGCCAATACTGCCTTCCTCTGTTTCTGACAACACTGTTCCTGTTAGTTAGATGAAAGTACAAAAGAGACTGCACATGTGAACCTGCTCTATACATTATATATACCCTACCAAATATGGCTTTTGTTTGCTTGGTTCTGACACAGAGAGAAAATTTTTGCTATAGCAAAGGCTTCTCAGATTTATGTGAGTAATAGCAAGGGTACTGATTTGGCCTGAAAAGCTGTCCATAAATTACAGAAAACAAAGTCATGTTTGTTCAAGTTTTGCCTCACAGTGGTTTTTTTGGCTTTACTAGAGTTCCTTCTATAAATTGAAACAGTTCATAAGGTTTCCAAGTTTTATCATACTCAGCAAGTAATGCAAAGCATGACATGAAGTATTTGTATCTTTCTACACTGAACGATAAATTTCACTTCCCTCTGCCCTTCCAAGATTTCCGTCTTTTAAGCTTCAGTCTTGCAGTCTGTTGGGGTACCAGTGTAACTTTGCAGGTTTTCAGTGTGCCTTCAGTATGTGGGCAGCAACATCTTAGGAGCAATATTATTCATTTTAAACAAAAATCCTCCAAAACTGCAGGTGCTTCTATAAAACGATACTGACTTCTGCTTTTGCTAGAAGAATCATCATGTAACAAATAGGCAGTAGATGTGTTCTTTAGCAGTTACTACTACTTCTCCTACCCCATACCATGTTGATCTGGGGACATATTGTATATACAATCCCTATTATCTCAAAGTGATGGCAAAACTTCAAGGATGTTTACTCAGATAGGGGACTGAGCAGGGTTTTCTCATAATTGTAAACAGAGCATTTAAACAATGTAACCCAACTTTTAGCCTGTTCCCATTTTTGAGCTTCAAGTTTGTAAGACAGACTGATGAGCTCTGCATGTTTGCCAGGAAATCCAGGTTAAAGCCAGTCCCCTGAACTCAGGCTTCTGCATCCTGACTCTCATCCTGTTTTTAGAAGAACTGGGGGGATGTTGCAGAGGGGAAGTTTTTTGTTTTCCCTCTTGGGAAATAGATCTGTTTGCTGTCACTGTTTGCTCCATCAGCCTCTGGCAAGTTTCAGATGTGGTGTATCAGAGAACTGCCAGAAAAAAGAAGGAAGTGGGTTAGAGACCCAGGAGCACTGATTAGGCATGGGATGAGGTACAGACACTCCTATATACTATTTTTTTTTCTTTGCAGTTGCTAGAGAAAGGAAGGATGAAAACAATGCATGATGTAACAGTTGTATCATGTATCTGATGTTTCACAGTCGTTCCCACTACCTTTGGATGGCAGTGGGTGTTATGAATTGTCATCTCCTATGTGCTGTTTCTTAAACTATACCACTCATGCACACTCCTGACCAAGTAAATGAAATCGTCATACATCATAACAAGTGCCACAATTCATCCTGCTTTACTCCTCAGCCTGTGGCTCAGTACAGTTTAAGCATGCTTGATCCTGTGATACTCAGGACCTAAATTCTAGACTCAGAACAAAGAACTGGCGAGAAACAGACTTGTTGGGCAGAAGCAGAAAAGTAGGCACTTGTGGGGTGCAAGTGGCACAGGACAACATTGCTCAGGGGCTTTGCATTCCCCCGGTGTGGGGGAGCTGCTGTGCCTCTGACAGCTGCATCCTCAACTCTCTGCTTCAGCTGCTCCTGTGACCAAATGTCTTTGTCCTCCTCTCTATGTGTGCAGAATGTACTGAACCATTTGATACTGAGTTCATGCAGTTTGGCCAGATCTCTGATGGCTTGTTGGGAATGTCACAGGGAAAGCTGTAGGCTCCTCAGGCGTTACAGCTTTCTCTGAGGTTGTTAGTGGGCAAACAGTAAGGCCACAAGTGGCTGCTATCTGTGTGCTGTTGTCACTGCAGGAGAGATGATTCACTGAATCTATTTTTAAGGATTTTCTGCAATGAATGTGCCATAGTACAGCCATTCAGTGTCCCATGGTATAAACTGGAATTTCACATCAGTCTAAGGCTGGGAGAGTGCTTGTGTTTCAGTGCTCCCATCTTCCACAATGATTTTCAGTGAAAACTGCAAAAAGATTCATGCAAGCCTCAATCCTGCCCCCTTTGGGGGGCACTAATCTACTGGCCTTTGCCATTAGTTTTTAGCACTTGATTTTGTTATCTTCTTTCCCTGCAGCATCCAAGCTGCAGGTCAAGATTTGAATGCAGGAAGTTATTAAATCATCCCTCCGGGTCATGGATGGAGAGGCTTAAATTCTCTCACTTTAGACAGACAATTTTTTGAAGTGCCCAGATTAACTTCAGCAGGTATTTTTTTAAAATCATTTGCAAAGAAAGAGGAGTGCAGGTCAGACAGAGGATGTAAGACAGAGAGAGGGGCAGAAACTGAGAAGAACAAAGCAGAAAACAAACAAAGCTCCCAAACTGAGGGTGCTAAAGGCTGCGCTTAATTGCTAACAGAATAAATTGTTCCTTTTGTATAATTTACAAATACTAAAAAGAATACTGGAAGAAAGAGAAGTAAGAGTTTGCTGTACTTGAGATGTTTGCTTTAGATACATTTTTTTTTTATGCCCTGTGCTTGCAGGAATAGAAAAGAATCAATGAATGTGTATGGCCCTGTTTTCACTTGTTGGAGGCCTGATTTAGTCAAAGCCAAATTATTCATGCTGCCTTTAAACAGCCTTCTCAAGAGAAGTAGGGCAGGAAACTCCCACAATAACCCACACAATGGGAGTGAGAGGCCAGCCAAACGCTGTCTGGGACACGTGAGGAGGGAAACCAGTGTGCCTTTGAGCAGCTGGAAGAAGATTTCAAGCCTGGTAATTTTGTATGAGGAAGTATGAAGGGCGCCTTTCACGAGAAAGTCTGACTTGTCACATCTAGTCGAGATGGTACATAGTGAGCAATGCACAGAGAACAGGGATGCATTGCCTGCAGGATGTTGGGACCTGCTCTTTGCTGTAGAAGAGTTTTTAGCTGGTAATTATCTGCCCCCTAGGTAGGACCAACCAATTGGTTTTTAAATACGTGACGTACCCCCCATCTGCCTGCTGCCAGTCCCCGGAACGTAGGGTCCAACATGATGGCTTCCATACTGGGGATGCTACAAAGTACACACAGACAGGCAGGGCCCACAAGCAGCTCAGTGTTTGTTTCCACTGAGAAAGTTTTGACCTGCTTGAAGAGCCATTGCTATGGAAACCTAATGAGAAGATAATTGAATGAAACATCTTTGCTTTCCATCCCTTTCTCACACTGGTGCCAGCAAGGTCAGAACCTTGCACGCCTCCTTTCTGTTCAGGTTCATGCAAATTTGATAAAAATACCAAAGGCCCATTTTCTTCCCTGTGCCAGCTCCAGTTAGATAAATTATCTTGTATTCAGTCAGGAGCAGTTACAAGTCTGTCAGTTTTTCATACTAATTATGTAACTGGGCCATTTCTAATGCACATGGATAACCAAATGGCTTTGCAACAGAGCCAACATGGGCTTTTGCATGAGTTTATTCACCACTATGAGTGTGCATAATATTTGTGTACTGAAAATCCCATCTAAACTGTTTTCCTCAGTGGGCTATATATAGACTTGGGAAGGAATGAGAGGGGCAGTATTAGTCTACTGAAGATCATAACAGTAGCTGTTTCATTATCATATGGTGCTATGTACCTGTGGATTTTATGGTCCATAATTGAGATGCAGCCATTTGTTTAACCACATCTGCATTTAAAATACATAGTGTTGAAACAAACCCCCATCATTCTCAGTTCTCATGTTTGTTCTGTTTCGAGAATGATGAGCTTTCAAAAATCAACAGGCATTCATGAAAGCAACACATGGTGTCATTTATTTCCTTTCCCAGTTCTGTGGAGTACCAGCACATTCTTGGGATATGTATGACTGCGTCTCTTGCAAAATCACTCTCTATGCACTCTCTATGCAGGTGTCATTCTCTCTGAGATCAGAATCAGTCCAGGGTTAACAGGGAAACTGTAGCCTAGCAGCAAAATGCAGCCTAGTTGAAATCTGTCTTCAGAATCAGACAAGCTCAGTTGGCTTGTGACACAAATGCGTGCTTTGATTTTTCCCTGCTCTCTAAGTTTTGGAGACTACCTCCAGGTTTCAAGGAGAATACTTAGGAATAACAACATCATCTCCGCTGTGGCACTTTTATGGAAAGATAGATTCAAAGACCATTTTGGATGCCAGGTTTTGACATATTTCGTATAAAGCCCATAGGCTGCAAAAGAAGAACCAGAAGTGCCCTTCAAAGGCAATCTTCATGCTGATAATCTTTGTTGTCTCGGATGTCTGGTTTGGTCTCTTGCCTCTTATAAAGCAGTTAATAAAGATTTTAAAGTTATCCTCCCTTTCTCTTCCTACTGTTGGAAGTTTGTCCAAATAGTTAGGAAATGTTAGCTCCTCCTTTCTAATTTTTTTCCAGCTAATGGCTGTTTGTTCCTGAGCCTAATTTATTGATAGGCAGTAAATTAATCTTCTTGCAGCTTTATGGACAGACAAAACTTTTCTAGCTTTCTCTTGTAAGAAAACCTATCCAGTTCTCTAGCCATTCTAACAGCTTTTCTCTTTACCACTTCTAGTTTAAATTCATCTTTCCTGAGCATAAGTATTGACAGTTATACATCTATTCCCATATATATTCATTCTTTGCACTGCCACTGGAATTTCCTATCCTTACACCTTTTAGGATTAGCATGTAGGTTTTTCTCCGTCATCCTTATCCATCTGGTATCCCTAGGTACTCTGTCATTTGCAGACTTCCAGCATTTGAAAGACTGACTTTTGTGTATGTTCTAATTGTGTATATGCACATTTTAGCATTGAATATAAAGGCATTTCTGTTAAGCTAGTCTTTCTAATCAGACAGTTCCTCATCCTCTCCACTCCAGCTGTTGCTACTAAATTTTGTCTCACTGACCTCTGAGTGTCCTGATATAATTTACTGAAATCTGTTCAAACTCATGAATTCTCTAAGGCAGTAATATTTGTTTACTCTCAAAAGTAGCTCTGTAAGACAGTAAGATTTAGTTACTCTCAAAAGTAGCTTTGGTTTTAGATTATACATTGTGCCCTCTGTTTTGTGGTGTGAGGTTTTTTATTGTGGTTGGGTTTGATTTTTTGTTTTGGTTTTTTGGCTATTTGTGGGATTTTTTTCTCATTTGTTTATTTCAGTATTTTGGCTCTAAGAGGCACAAAGTGTCAGTCTAGAGATGGTTTTGAGTTTATGAGATTAATGGATTAAAGTTTTGACCCCTTCTGCTGGCCACTTCCAAAAATTCTGAGTTGATCAGAAAATACTCTTTCACTCTGGCCATATATCTTTTCTTCTTCCTTATTGTGTGAACATATACCCATACATTTCTTCTGTTGTATGCTGTGACAGCGTACATTTCATGTGAAAGCTTGCTAATGAAGTTGTACATCAGACCACAACAAAAATGTAGGCCTCCATGGTGGAGTAATGGCATTTGGCTCCCTTTCAGACACACAGTGCTGAAACTTCTGCCAAGTATCACTGCATCATTAACTTTCAGTACAAGTTATCAGTCAATGAATGGAAAAACACAAATCACTTTCAGTGCACGTTCACAGAAGCGCCGCAGATTTAACAGAGTAAGGGAGTGTAATTTGCAAATCAAACATACAGCGACTCTGAGGTACTCTGGAATTTTTCACCAGACATCTAGGAAGTAAAACGCTTGATTGATTTCACCGAGGTTTTTTAAGCATCAGAGCTGTCTAGTGGAACTAAAAAGCAAGTGCCCTATCAGGCACTATGTGGTAAGTTTTGTTGGCATTTTCATCTCTTCAGACCAGCTGTTAAAATTTTCAAGATCAGCCAAGGCATGGAAGATTTCCTCTTTAAAGAATGCATGAAATGATAATTGGAATTTGCTTCCTCTGGTGAAACTCAGCATAGTTCTTAAATCAGTTATAAATGAGAAGGTGATCTGCTTGGTGTGGATCCTACTCTTTTCCTCGCCCACTCTAGTTCAGGCATGTCAGAACTTTGCTCCTACTGCCCTTGTTCTTTGAAGGCCAGTGTGTGATGAGTTGGTGGTCTCAGGCTAATTCGCAGTGAACAGATGTCCACATGACAAACATTGCCACTACACCTGCTACTTACTTGCATCATTGCTGGCAACTGTGCAAGAGAAAAAAAGGATTAAAATGGATTTGGAGGCCACAGAGCACAAGAGATTGCCCCTCCACTTTAAGGCTGATTTCACTAGTGAGCCAGAGTTCTGATCATTAAGATTTCATTTTCTTAGAAGGGTAATTTGGTGCATTTCATGGATACTAAATTAATTTGCAATAAATAGAATAACTGCTTCATGAGTGAGGTCTATGCTCATGCGTAAAACATGTAGTGAATTGATTCTGTTAGTTTCAACAGAGCTTGGCTTTCATAGAAACAAAATTCTCCCTATACAACTCCACATACTTTTTATCTGATTTACCTTTATTTAAAAAAATGCTTGCTGACGACTTTATTTTCAAGTGTGTGGATGAATTCTTGACCCTGTTCAGAGGTTTTTCTGGAAGTTCTTGCCTGGAAAATATAGTGTTTGTAATTTTTCTCCTTCATTTTTTATTCAGGCTTCTTAAAAACGGAGCATTTGGTGGCATATTTATAACTTTTCCCCTTCAAGGAAGGAAAATACTAAATGTCTCCCTCTTGCTGGTGCACCACAAATCTGAAGTTTGTTTGCCTCAATTAGTTTGCAGTTTGTTCTGGATTAGATTTCTGATCATTCTGTGTTTGAAAGAGGTTGCATTTCAGAGCTTCACTGTGCCAGACCCTCCTTGTCTAGATGATTCAAGGAATCAAACTGAAACTTCGTATTGTCTTTTTTCTTCTTTTGTGATGTCTTTGCGAACTGATGAGCATGTGTTTCATGCTTATAAGACATTGGCCAGTAATTGCTTAAGTCTTCTTCTAAACCCCAAACCGGCTTGAACTAAAATTTTCCTTCAAGTGGCTTAGTGAATTGATCAGAAACTCTTCATTGCCCTCTGCTGGGAGTCTGAGAGAGCTAAAGGAGCCCATGCAGATGCCGTGCGCGGACAGCAGCAAAAGCATGGCATGTGTATATTATTATACAGCCTCATTCAAAAAACAATTTGGCTTGAGGTCTTCTTGGTACACTGGGGTATGTATGTTTCCATTCTGCATGGCTGCAGTACAGTCACCGCACAATAGAACATTGACGTGTAGTGAGGTCAAGCTCTCCGCAAAGACACTGCAGTAATGCTTTGCACTTGGAGCCTCCAGCAAAGCCGTTGATGCTGGCAGAAGTCATTTCACTGCCTTGGTGTTGCATGGTTAAATAGAAATTCCCATAGGAAGGCTTCAAAGAATAATGCAAGGTTTGGTAATTCCTATTAGCTCCATTTATACAGACAGAAAGAAAAGGCAATGAAGCAGAGTGGTGTTGTCTCATCAGAGATCCCAACAATGAACTGTTGGCACTGAGTTGGAATCCATTATGGAAAACTGGTTCAATGAACATAAAGACCAAGAACAAAAGATTTATTTACTGTTTTAGTAACTTGTTTGTAAAGTCCGTGTTCTGTTAAAGTAAGTCTCTCCAGCTAGCTTTTGGGGAGGGAAGCCCACACTTATGGGAAAGCAGACAGGTTTAGGAAGCAAGAAGCTGTGGTCTCCAGTCTTCTGTGGCTGCACTTCATAGGTTCTGGACAAACTTTCTTCACTTTGTTTTTAAATCTCTACTATTTTCTACAGTAGCTTCTGGAAGTGTAATGAGAACATATTTATAAAGCTTTGTCAGGTAAAAACCAAGCAGGCTGAAAACTGTTTTATGGCTAAACAAATGCAGCATCCCAGTTCTACAGTTTCTAAGGCAGCAAAATTGCTGGTTTGCAAGTGGGGGAACTATGCGAATAATTGTTTTTCTAAGAGATCCCTAAACTCCTTTGCCTTAACCATAGGTTTCTGTCACTATTTTTTTTTTCTATGCTGGTCACAAAAGGCATGTTTAAGAGGGGAACTCAGTTACTGTGGTCAGACCAGTGGGCTCAGGTTTTGTTTCCAATTTGCTGTGTTGTGAAGAAAAGGGAAGAGAAAACAGCTCATGATATATTGTTTGGAAACTGTAATTTACTGTAACCAGACAGCTCCCATGAAATGTGAGAAGCCTGCATCAATAAGTCCATTTCTCTTTTTTGTCCTAGGCTCTCCATTCATAAATCAAGTTCGGAAGAAGGCTCTGTAGGTCAGTATATTTCATTTTATTTGATACTCCTATAGAATTCTTAAACAGCTTTTGAGTTTTGCTTCTGCTGGGATGTGAAGAGCTGAGTAAACACAATGCTGACAGAAGTCAGCAGCATTTGTTTGTGTGTGGAGAGCAAATCTCAGCAGCTTTAAGTTAAATGCTAGGTGTCTCAGTGATCACTGAAACTGCCCAACCAGCATTGTTATGTGATAAATATGCATCTTTTGACTTGTTACATTGAATTTCAAATGTTTGCTTGTTAGATCACTGCTAGCCTGTCTGTATTCTGAAAACTACCACCATCAGTGAATAGTTGGGGGTTTTGCTATTTTTGTTCATGTCATGCCAGAGTCTCTTCCTTTGTTTCTGAAGTATTTTGCTCGTTGAAGAGGAAAAATAAAACTGGAAGGTTTTTCTTCTTTGTTTCTTTTTTTGATGGTATTCTAGGGACATGTACACACAGTCTAAACTTAAGCAGTATTTCAGAGAGTCGGCAAACCCAGCTCTTTATCATCTAGGGCAAGACTTACATGCTTTAGTCACATGCTAAAACTCAGTGGCATAGTATAAAATGCATTCCTTTGCATTTTTCAAAAGCAGAGGGATGAAACAGCTCTTTATCAGTAGCGTTTCTGCCAGATCAGGCAGAACTATGAACTATGTTCACTTGCAAGTGGCATAAACTTTATAGCATGTGCCCTCATTAATTCAACAGAGCACAGTTATACTCCTCACCCTGAGCCACTCCCCATTTTTCTTTTTAGAGCAAATGATTTACTTGTGGGTCATCAATGCATATGCAGATCTAATATTAGTGGTCATGGAGACCCAGCCCTGTACAGTCCAGGCATACAGAGAGCAAGAGGCACATGTAGCTGGTAGTGTCATAAAATGTCTCATGCCAAGTAGCAGAATATGTGTGTATGTGTGCATATGTCTGTGGATGTGTGTGCACATTTACATATAAGTAAAGTATTTCTTTTCTCCTTAGATATGCACACACATACTAGAAAATCACTTATCTGAGTTGTGACTTAGGCTGCATAATTGTGATTCAGTTAAAGAGAGTACGCCAACAAAGTACTTCAAAAACACTTCCAGACTTGACATTTACAACTCAACAGACATCAAAATGAATGCAAAATATTTTCTGTTTATAATTCAAAATATGTAAGTTATTGGCTTATCTCAGTCCTCTATAGCATTGGCAATTATAAAAAAAAGTGCATTTCTCTGAAAGAGCTACATCAGCATAGCTCTAGTACTGAACAAATCAAGAAAACCAGAAAATTTGAGATTTTTTTATTCTCTTTTCTGATTTAAAAATGCAACTTAGCACTTGAAAGCTTCTCCAGCCCTTTACTAACTAATGTTCCTTTCTAAATTTTTTTTTTCCCTTTCCCCTCAACCTCCCTCTCCACTTTACTTTTAGGGAAAGCAGACTGGAAAAAGAAAAATAAGTTTTTTTGGCAGAATTTCCGAAAGAACCAGAAAGGACTGATGAGGCAGACTTCAAAAGGTAAAGCTTTTTCAAAGGTGCATCTCCTATCTATATAAAATATAAAGAGCTAGCATCACAAAGGAGCAAAATGCATTTTTAATATTGCAACAGTTGGAGGTCTGTGGCTCTGGAAGTGTCACAGGTTTGGTTCATCGTGACAGTGCTCAGAATGACAAGTCATATTCTTGAGACTGCAGACGTGAGGCTGAGTTGCCTTTGGTCCTGAATATCAGTGATAGCGCACATACAAAGTGATGTGGTTAATATATAAGTAATATATGTCAGTATACAAGAGGCCTTTTTTTTTCCCCTGTCCTGGCTTGATAAGAGAAACACTGATCTGTCTTAATTAGACAGATTAATTAGACATTTCTCCTTTCTTTGGCTTTTGGTTACTTTGAGCTGTTTGTTTTAGGCTTGAATCCAGCCTGTCATTGCAGAAGACACTTAGAAGGAGTACTGAAAGTGCCTCTCGTGACTAGTGGAAATGTAGGATTGATTCTATATAAACTGTCAGATGTGTTTCTCTAGTTCTTCTCCATGAGATGCAGCTGTGCATTGCATTGAGTACTTCTCTTCACACAGAAAATTTCACTTTACCCATGTGTATCTATTAGATTCTTGTGTTGCAAACAGATGATTCTCCACATTTCTGTGTCTGTGTTCCACTGAATTGTAAAAGATGACAAATGCCTATTCAGCTGGCCCAAAAGGGACACACTTCTAGTTAAGTGTGGGTCCTCACTGGTTCTCAAGGCAACTTCTAATTGTCTGTTCTGACATGCCAAGCACATACCAAAAGGGGAGGTCCCATAGTTAAGACCCCCAGTACATCCAGCACCATGTGCCATCTTAGTAGCCAGTTAGATAGGCTGGATAGATCACAAGACATAGTCAGTCCACAGCAGATTGCTGCAAGAGCCCAATATGCTGTTCCGGAAAAGGCTTCCCATCTGCTCTGGCAGCCGACTATATTATTCCTCAGGGCTAGTGCAGGACTTCTTTGGCATTAACACTTTCTCTTTCGATTCTTATCTTTCAAGGTCAATAACTGTGTCATGATGGTCACTTTTATTTCTCTTTGTCGTGCTTGCTTGCTTTCGGTGTGAAAATAGACTTAGTTCTTTAGTCCTAAATTACTTCCTTTTATTGCTCAGTTACATTGAAATCACTCACTTCTTCAAAAGAAGTGTGAGCCTGCTCTGGTGAGGATCTGTTTTTGACCATCCAGACCCAGATGGCAACCAGATTTCAGAGCACTGGGTAAAACCCATTTTCAGTGTATTGCTGTGCATGAACTCCTACACATACTTAATATATTTGTGCTTTTTCCTCCAGGAGAGGATGTAGGGTATGTGGCCAGTGAGATCACAATGAGTGATGAGGAGCGGATCCAGCTGATGATGATGGTCAAAGAGAAGATGATTACTATTGAGGAAGCGCTTGCTCGGGTATGATATGTACATACATGAATCTCCTTGAGAAACAATTTTTAGAATGTCAGATATATCAATTTGGAATTTTACTTTGTTCAGAAAACGTGGAAGAAGGTGGAGAAAGCCTGCCTGTTTGCCTCATTGCACTAGATAGCATTAGTTGGATAGCAATTCCTGTGTTTATTGGGAAAAGCGAGACTCAGCTCAACCAAAAGTACATGTCCAATGCATTGTAAACTAATAGACTCCTAAAAATATTTGCTTCTCTCCATTGACAATAAAGGGTGCTAATCAGAGAAAAGCTCAAGTGTAGACATGTGTAAAGTGAGGGAGAGCAATCTCACTTGTACTAATCCTTATTTATCAAGTCTGTTCAGGTTTGTATAACTACTAGTAGTAACACTTCAGGTTTTGCTGAGTTTGCCTTATTTGATTCAGAATGCATGTATTTCTTACTATTTTCCTTTCAGCTAAAATTTCTTCTGCTTGTTTCTTAGCCAAAAAGGCAAAGTTTTACTTTAATAATCTTCAAGAAAACTTATTCAGCCCTCTTTGCCACGTAATAATACTGTGTAAGATGTGCAACACAGATAGAATTTTTATAAGTATGATGGCTGTCACAAGTATTTCTGTACAAAATCTAAATGTTAATAAACCACAAGAAAAAGAACTGTAAGGTATTGTGTTTCTGCAGCAATAGGGCTAGGGCTAGGGTTTTAGTTGCTCAGGAGCCAAAAAAGTGTTCAACTTTTGAGTTTGTACCCTTGAGTGAAATACTGTGATAGAGCACAGGGTGTTCCTTATGGCCTCCATTAGAGAAAACATTATTTAGATCAGTTGGCAGTCAGAAAAATACCTTTACTGACATACTACATCTTGAAATAGATTATCCTAGAATATAAAATTATGTTATTGTCTAAAGAAACTATTGCCTTGCTGGAAATCATATCATAAAAAAGGCAAAGTTTTTAAATTACTGAGGCGTGATATTGGGAATTCCTTTACTTCTCTGCTATTAAAATTTTGTGGGGGGAAGGTTGTAACCTATTCTGATTGTTTGTATATGGATTGGTACTGTTTCCCTCTAGTGGCCTGAGCTATTAGCAACAACTATTTTTTTTTTTAATCTCAGTTCTTGAGGATCCTTTCAACACTTTGACTCCAGTAGGATTTAGTTTATATCTGAAGCGTTTTATTGGAAAATGGGAAAGATTTTTTTGTTGGTTGGGTTTTTTAAAATTATAAAGGATGGTTCCTAGTCTTAACTGCAGATCATTTTCTTTATGAAGGAAATTGGCAGATCATTGTGACTTAGTTTGTCCGCTGTAAACTGTGCTTCTGAGATGGGGATTTGTAATTTATGTTTTACCAGTGATAGCTCATCAAATTTCAATATTTACAGTTCATTTCCTTCTCATTGAAAAAACCCCACATTAATTTTTAAAACTTCTGATTCTAGGACAATGTATTTGTATAAGTGATACGTGCAAAGCAGGAGTTAAGATTTTCTCCGTTCTGCAATGATACAGGGGAAAAAAATGAAACTACAGTAACCCTTTCTAATTCAATGAAGAATGATACCTTCTTGTCACCAGAAAATGTTCTCTCTGTCTTTTCAAACTTCAGCTGAAGGAGTATGAAGCCCAACACAGGCAATTGAGCACTGCAGATCCTACAGAATGGCCTGATGGTTCTTATTCAACATTTGATGGATCTTCCAATTGTAATGTAAGTACCTGTCATTCTGATATAGCTCCCCAGTATCATTTAATATTTGAATTATTTCACTGAAGTACAGAAATATCCTGATTTACCTGGTGATTTCCTTAATAGTAAATGTATTACTGACCTTGTGATGCTATGTTCTGTCTGCAGAAAATCTTTAATTTGCATTTTAAATATTCAAAATCCACTGTCATAGTCTTCAACGGCCTAATTGTATAATCTCTTGGTTGTTGTTGTTGTTATTGTTTGGTTTTTTTTTAATCTTGCCCATTGACAGTGAGCTTTTGAGGCACAAGTGTTCTCAGACAAAAATTGCCATGTTACAAAATACACAGAAAAGGGCTTTTAGGTAGTTTAGAGGGAAGTTTCCCTTTTTTGATGCACAAGTAGAGTTCCTAGGCTTTTCTAGCCCTTGTTGATAGAATCTAGATGAGAGTTTGGCTACGTCCTAGCTGCGTGCTGTCTTCAAACACTTCTGTCTCTGCATTCGTAAACTCACAAACCCAGAGTTTGCAGCTTTTGCCAGACCCAGAAGCAGTAAGGCAGCTTTCCTCCTTTTTTTTTTTTTTCAGTTCTAGTTGTGTAGCTTCTGTTGTTTTTGTGGGCATCAGACAGGCTTTTTCTCATGCCACACTGAATTAATTAATTTTTCCTTCCAGATATCTTCATTTTCACTGAGCAGTTTATTCCGCTTCATTTCTCTAATTGGAAGTTCACAGATAAATTTTAAAGACCACTTTTCAGCTGTTTCGCTTTGTAACCTGTATAATTGAATCATAGGCTTTTGAGACCATTGATTTATTTTATTGTCAATGGAATTTCCTGCTAACTGCAGCAGACAGTTAGCTCCTCCTTCCTAAACAAAAAAAGGAATGCTATGTCATTTTATGAGATGCTTAACATATTTGGTGGCAGAGAAAGATTTTCTTGTTTGTATTCAAAAAAATATGCCCATCTTTAGTTAGATTGGAGCAGAGGAGAACTGATGTTGCCTTATACTATGTTCTCGTGTATCAAAAATGTGTAAAGAATAGAAAAGGAAGGATTCTGACTCTTCTGCAATGATTGCTTAGCCAGCTGAAAGATGTCTTGATCTTTTCCTCATTAGTATTTATAGCCTGAATTTTTCCTCCATAAGGCTTTTGCCCAAGCCACTTATAGCGTAAAACCCTCAAAACTCTGATTTAGCATGGTCACATCTCAGAAGGTTACTGAATGTGTCTCTTAAATCTTCTGATAGTGGTTCACACTTGTGTTCAAGTTACTGAAAGCTCTGTATATCTCTTAGGACTGAATATGATTGAGTATTTCCTTCTTAATGCAATGGCTTGACACCTTTTGCCTAAAATTATTTTCCTAAGCCGTCTTTGCACTTTGAGCCAAGAGCTCTGTTGTGTCTCTCTGCTTGTTCTGGTAGGATTTAAACCATCTTCCTGTTGTCTTCAGTGGGGGATCTCTGTTAATCAATGTAGATACCTTACAAGATTTTTAGCCTTGCTCCTGATTTTTGTCCCGGTTGGCTTTAACAGAAGCTGTGAAACGGCTTGCCTTCAAGGGAAAAGCAGATCATCTACAGAAGCAAAACTTCATATTAGACCAAAAGTCAGCTTGACTTCTTTTTTTTGTGGACAAGAATGAAACTAGAGTTAACTGGAGTGAAAAACTTAGGGCTGCAATTGACATGCAAGAGTTAAAAAAGAAACAAAACTATCAGATGTGTCTAGAAATACTGTGTGTTCACCCAGATTTTTTTGCCAAAGGACATCTCTATTAAGCTAAAATGACCAGCTTTTGAGAGAAGCAAGGCATTTCTGTTTTCAAGCCCTTTCTTTGCCAAATGGTTTGAGTTTGAGTGCCATTTGTGAGATTTGTGCTCTGCAAATTCAGAATCTCAATTTGAAACTACCCTACTCTTTTTATATAGGCCATGAAGCAAAGATGGTTTTCCATATACTAAAAGCATACTGATAGGTAGCCTCAAAAAGCAGTTGAAAATACATGTCACTGAAATGAACATTTCTGGTTTGAATTCAAATTCCTTGAGTAATGGTTCTTTTGGTTCTGTTTGCTTTTTAATTTCTTTTTCTTTTCAGTCTCGTGGCCAAATTATTACTAGGCAATTTTTAATGGAACAGTGTGATCATAGCTGATCATTTTGTAAACAAAACAAAAACAAGTTAGAATCTAAGCAATGAGACAACCTAAAAATGAAGGCAGAATGTCTGGAATGTTCTAAGGCTTTAAGTACTCCTCTGCATTCAAGTAAGCCCTGCCCTCAGCATAAGAACAGCCTCCTACAAAATATTATCTAAAGGGCATATATAATTAGTTTTTCTTTTTAGGAAAAAGACTGGTTTTTAAATTTTATAGTTGTCATGCATTTATGACTAATGTAACTGGTGTTGATTTAAAAATTTTCATTTTAAAGTCTGATTTGAGGATTCTGTTTTCCAGGTTCTCTCTCTTTTAAATTACTGTACCAGGAAAGAGAAACTTGCCTTTCATACCCTTAACAAACTAAACCCTAAAGATGAAACACAAAGTATTGAGGCGTAAAAGGGTCATCATCTCAGTATCATAAGGGAGGCAGCTCCATGTCATTGCTGTGCTGTTAATTGTGTGTTGTATTTCTTTGTTCTTAAGAAACAAAAAAATAAAGGCCTTGCCAAGTCAGTAGGTGACTTGGTTCTTTGCCACTTCAGAGCAGTTCGTAGCTCTCAGTCTCACTACTGTGGTCCCCTTGTTTCACAACAAAGTATGTGTGTTATTTATTTGTTCATGTGGGAATGCAGTTGAAACTGTTTTTCTTTTCAGTCAAATGTAGCAAAGGTCTAAAATGCCTCATCATTTTCTGACAAAATTATTTCTGAATATTTATGTTTCATCTCTGTTGGAATGAAGGCTGTTCACAGTAACACTAGACAAGCTTTCATTGCCTTGTGCCAAGCGCTGGGATGTAAAGCAGGTGCAGATTACAAATGGATCCCTTACTGGATTTTAGATAAGGCCCTATTTGTCCTCAGAACTCAGAAAGACCAGGGAAAGAGACGGCTTCAAAATCGTATCACATTCTTTCTTTACACTGAGGTGCCTTTTATGCTTCGTAAAGACAGAAGCATGTTTGATGACTTTGGGAGCTGAAATTCTCAGTTCATCTAAAATAGGGCTGCTTCATCTCCAGAACCTACTGGTACGGCTCCAGCCCAGCTTGGAGGATCAGCATTAGGAGAAGTCAGTATAAATCCTTTCCTGTGCCCTCTGGTAAAAGACTGCTAAGTGTACCAGTTGTCATGTTTCATGTGGGAGTGACAGAAGCGTGTGTCATGTGTGTGCTGCCACTGACACAAGCCACTAATTATCTTCACTGACAGCTTCTGTAGATGAAAGTTAAATGAAATTGCAATTATTTGTGGACTGAGCTGGTTTGTTGGTTGCACCCGGCTTCCAGTTTTTGGTTTTGATCAGCAGATAATGCTCAGCCATCCGGAACTCATTAACACGAGCTTCTAGGTAGCATGGCTACCCAGAAAGGCGCCTCACCTTTGAAAGGTGCTTCAGTGAGCTGCACTGTGCTCATTTGACACCACCCCCCCTACCAGATGTGCCATGAGCAGCCTCAGGAGAGAGGTCATAAAATTTATGAGTAGGGGGAACAAAAACAGCATTTCCCTCCAACAATGTGTCCTGCAGGTGGGCAGCAGGGGGGCCTGCAGTGCTGTTTTACATCCCTGCCATCCCAACGCTTCTTGTCTCAGGACTGTTACGTTACCAATAGGAAACTGACACTCCATTTGTTTTCTCTGAGGAGAATGGCAACAGTGGTGCAGACCTGGAAGCATGCTGTGCACATCTGCATCTGCCATGAGGCCAGTGCTGGGGAAAATTCTCCCTTGTATTGCCTCTCTTTTTCATCTTCTGTCAATCCATTTTTTAACAGATGGCGGTGGATCTAGTTCACACAATGACAACTCTAGCTGGAGTGATATGGTCATTTGTTGCTCCCATTCTTACTCTTATTTCGTGAGGGATTTTGTTTTACCAAGTGGTTAAATGGGGCTAAGAGTTGAAAGGCTGTGCAGAATTGGGTTTGTCTGCTACAAACGTCAAAGGCAGAGTAACTGATGAGAATGGACTTTGGGTTGTAATCTTTTCAATCCAAGAGATGCTGAAGCTTATGAAGCAGGATTGTATTATCCATGGTACAAACCTGACTCTGACTTAGTCTGATAGAATTACATCTGGCTCACAACAGTCATTACTTTCTTGTTTGGTAAGTGTGTAGAATAGGAAGAAAAGAAGTAATTGCAGTATAACTTCGGTAGCACCAATGACCTCAAGAGTAAATCTGAGCGTAAGTACAGCAAGTCCACATTATTCAGGGTTACACTTTGTTTCGGTGGTTCAGAATCTGGATGCTTTCTAAATACAGCACTTTTCCAGTGGATTTTTATTCATTGTATTGATGGATTCATGAAATGTTCGACCACTTGTTGAAATGACTATTGCTCGTAATTCAGGACTGTTAATGTAAACAGCAAAAAAAGCCCTTCTTTTGGTATAGTCAGTTAAATTTACGAGAACTAAGCTCAAAGTTGATGCATATTGGGAATCAGCATTGGATATCCATGGAGATTAGGGTATGATGAGGTTTGTTTTGCTTGAAACAGTAGTGTTTAGTTTGAAGCAATGTGGATATTTTGAGCATTTTGAAAGTTTGGTGGTAGCCCTGTTTTTGCTGTTATCCCAGGACTTACCATTTTTGGTAAGGTTTCTTTTCCATGAAAGGCTAAAGGGCGGAAGAGGATGTTTCTCTGTTTTAGTTCTTGGAGAGCCTGTTGCTGCCTGCAGGCCCTGTGTGTTCTTTAAAGTAAGGGTAGTTACCACTGAGCATGGCTGTGAATGATTGCAGAGCTTTCATCTTCACTCCAAAGAATCTAGTGGCCCAATTTCTGTTAAGGTTTCCTGAAAGGCATTGATAAGCCTCATTGTATTGGATGGTGTATTTGTTATTACTACCCACATTCCTTTAATGCTGTCAGTGCTAAGTAACAGCTGTGATGAAGAAAGAGCCTATAGTAAGACATGGCTTCAAACAGGTAGTGCTAAATTCTCACACTATGTGCCTGCCACAGGAACCTGTCCTGGGAGGTGTTGGTTGCCCTGCTTTCCCGCCCATCACAGGCACAGTGTTCAGCATCTCTTGGTGAAAGATAGTAGCAGAAGAATTGTAACATATTTAGTTACGATCTTTCCCCTCTCTCTGTCTATGCATAAGATTAGGATTTCCCCTGGGTGTAATAATAGAAAAACCTTCATGAGAGAAATTCAAATTGTCATTACAGTTCCCAGGACACAACACAAAGTAAGGTCAGTGCTGTAGAGTGATGCAAGAGGGCATTGATACATTCGTGTTTGGTTTTGTAGAACACTGTAAGCAGTATTTTACCTATTGGATCTGAAATTTTCCAAAACGCTTTGGAATTTGCAGAAAAAACTTCTGCAAATTATTTAGGAATAAAACTATCACTTCTTTAAGTGTTATTTCTTATGCAAGACCTGCCCATGTTGTTATCAGATACAACTTGACTAGGTATGTATGTCTAGTGGGACTAAACGTAGTCACCACAGAACCACACTGAGCAGTTGGCAGTTACATAAACTGCCCAAGTAAATCTGCTCACTATCAGTAGGAGTTGCTCCTGTAGTTAATCTGTCATATGATCTCTGAGAAAAATCTTTCTTCTGCCATGACTCAGAGAGCTTACAGTAATGCCCAGGCAGTGGCTGTAATTACACGTGTTCATAGCCACTTATGTTTTGATTGTGTTCAGACAAGCCTGAATGACTTACTGTACTGCAAAATGTTTGGCCGTGTATTTGAGGAGGATGGGAGGTGGGAAGGCAAATTAATTTAATATTCATTCTAACATACTAATTCACTTTTTTTAGTACCTTTTTTGCCTTTAGGGAGCTGCCTAATTTTTCTACTTATTACCTAGAGGGTGGGGGCAGTGGTACCAGCTTTTTCCTATTCTCCATGCATCAGCCAGCAGGAGATGCTATAATTCATAATGTGGTATCCCTGCCCCCATCTTTTCTGAGACCAAGCCTATTACATAGAAACAAAGCCTTGCTCAGTTCAAGAGCTAGGAATCTCGAAAGCTGTGTGTTTCGCTACCCTGTTTGGCAGACCCAGGCTGAATAACCTTTACTTATGGTACAATAGAAAACTTCAGTGGCACTGACGTTGGTTACTCGCTGTCCCCCTTCCCCAAAGCTGAAGTTTCCTACCTCACAATTAGGATGATAACATTAGCAATTCTGTTGTTTGAAAATACTGTAAGAATGTACTTTTAATTACTACAGCCTTCACTAAAGGGCTTTCATTCTTTTCCTTTTTTTCTCTGATATGGATTTTTCTGTGTTTTCTGGTTTTCCAAGATGTCAAGACATGGATTTCCAGCACTGGCGTTGTACTCCATTCATTAGTAGTACAGCCTATGTCAGAGAATAAGGATTCTCCCTGGACCTTCTTAGCCTTGCCAAAACACAAGATTCAATTGAGAGAGCCTTATTAAAGGCTTGTGATCCCATGTGCAGAGGAGTCTGCGGGAGAATTGGAAAAGAATGCTGTATCATAACAGATAGGGAATAATGTAATGCAGAGCTTCATTCTGCCACATATACCTATGACAAGTGGTACATGAGTACGGTTGGAATGTCATTAAAATTAATTATGGTAATCTGTGAGAGAAGCACTTCACCAAGAGGAAATGTGTCTGGCTTGCAGATACAAATGTCAGCAGTGTGCTTCTCAAAATTAAACTGAACCTGGAAACAGTTAACTGCAAGGAATTTGCCTAAGCAGCTATTCTTGTATCAAGACAGACCTCCTGGGAGAATTAAACTTTTATGCTCTTATGACAAATATTTCCCACTAATTTCAGCAAGCAGTGTCGTCAGCAGCTAATGTTTAATATATCTCTCACTAAAGTAGCTGTTGGATGTTCCTTTGATTTTCTTGTAAGTAATCACAGGCTAAACCCAGACATGGTTACCTGAGGGGGCTGACACTGCACATTTTAGACTTGCACAACCCTTGCAATTCATGCTCTTGCAAAAAAATACGTATGACCTCTGTTAATTTCATTTAAAGTTTTGGAAGGCATTATCTGTACAACAGGATATGATGCGGATTATCACTTCTGAGCTTCACACAGTTTTCTATAAACAGCCTCTGCAAGGACTAGAAGTCTATGCAACTTTCTTAATGAAACCCAAAACCTTCAAAACTCAAGTTGCAAAGCCACAAACTTAGATTAGTTTCCCTCATGGCCATGAACTTTTAAGGAAGTCTGGGATACATTTCAAGGAAGTCACTGTCATGTTTCACTTGATTTTGGCTGATATGTTGTTGAAACTGGAGAACACTAGCTCATTTTATCTAAAGCTTAGAATTTTCCATAGGGCTTTACATCAGAGCTTTGGGGTTGAAGTAATCCAAGGATAAGAACCCAGGTACAATACACTAGTAAATCTAGCTTACATGACCATTAGTGAGTAGAAAAGCTGCATATGGTCACTAGTACAAAGGTGGAGAAATTGAAAGAGGATATTTGACTGTACAGCTCATTAAAATCAGCCAGTCATCAGAAGAAATAGATGTGTAGTCCTGCTATGATTTCATGATGTGATTGATTTGTGGTGAATCCAGATTAACTGGCTATTGATAGTATGGTCCTGAGTAAGAAGAATCTTTTCTTGGCTTAAAGTGGGCGCTTTTGTGGTATGTCTTTGCTACTGCTTTCCACCACTGGATAGCAGTGCTCCTAATTAGTCACGGTTTTGGTCCATATTTTCTTGTGTTCTGAGAAGAAACGTCTAAATTCCGGATTTGTTGCGAGGTTTGGGGTTAGCTATGGTTGACTATAAGAGGAGTGCCAATTTACTCGAGCATCTAGGGAGACCCGAACTCTACCTATGCAGAGAAAGTGAAAGTCGTGCTGCAATGCTTTATAAAGCCACAACATGGCTAATTCTAGACCAGGGTGAGATTTTTTATTAAAAAATGTTTGCCTTTCAAGTTTTTAGTGATGTTCTTTTGTATAATACTGAAACCAAGGGCAAAGAACAAAAAATTCAACTAGTTTCAGTAAGTTAAAAAACATTTAAGCAAGGTTTATTTTTCTGTCAAATTAGCCCTTTATAAAGGGAAATTCTCAGGGCAGCTTTTTGTCAGAAGAATTAAAAAGTGAAAATAAAAAAGCCTGGTAAAGGGCTTAATTTATATTTCCTATAGACACAGCCTCTACTCTAGTGGTGGTGTTTGAGGGTCAGTCTTCATCCTGGCTTTGCAGAGATTCTCTGTATTTTTTTCTTTCACTGAAATTCCATAGACAGTAATTAAGGAACTGGAGGCCAGCAAGAGGTCAGCAGGCCTTCATCAGTGAAAACAGGGATTGTTTGCCATGTACAACACTCCCTTTTTTCCTTGTGGTGAATAGCAGATTTGCTTAGAGCTGATGACTTATGCCTTTCTTGCAAGTTATGCAGCGAGCGAGTAACTGGAGGAATCAATCAGTGAGCAGAAAACAGCTAATTGAGTCCAGCATCACGCTTTTTTCTTCTTTACATATTCAGCTCTGGAATCAGAGCCAGTTTGGTGTCTGATAATGTAACTCTAGAGAAGAGGCATTTTTTGTGCAGGATTCAGAGTGAATACAATACTTAAGAAGAAGTGTCTGCTCCTAAATTTTAGGGTTACGAAGCTGACAGCGGTTGAGGACTCGGGGGAAAATACTTGAAACTGAGCTTTAGGCCTATAAATGCCGAAGCTGGTAAGTCACTGAGCATGTAGCACGATGCGGAGAGGATGTGCCTCCTGTCTCAGAGAGGGAAAAAGAGAAAAGGCTTTTGTGGTTTATTCTTAGGCACAGCACAGCATGCATGGCTTTTCTTAGTTCTCCTTTTCCTTTCTTTGGGCTTTTAAGTTGTTTTCTGTTCTATTTTCCTGTCTCTGACTTTGTCCAGGCATCTGTAATAAAAGATTTTTAGAAGTTAGAACAGTTTGGTTTTTTGGCAGATGTAAAGCCTGTTAGAAAGAAAAAAGTACACGTGTAGCCACGTCTCCTAGAGGGAACAGTAAAGTCACTTTTCATTTGCTGCAGAGTTTGTAGTTCTGAGGTGAGGTAGCCAGGACTGGGGGATGTGATGTGATATGCCCGTGAGTCTCAATGTGGTTTTTGCCCCACTTTGCTGAACAAAAATTATCCGATAGTGAAAAAGAATTGCAGCTTGTGCTTAATCAGATATTTAGAGATTTCCTTGTTTCTTAGATGGAAGGTTTTCTAGACATTGCAGTTTGGGGCTGAACAATGTATTACTGGGCATAAAGCAAACTGTAAAATTTTAACATCTCTCTAAATTGCTTCCCACAGCTCATGTATGGGTTCTTTTTATGGAGCTGCAGCAAATTAATCTCATACGATAGCTTTAACTGGATGTCCTAGCATTTCTTACACATTTTTATTGGGTCATGGCTAGCAGGATTTGCCTGTCTTGTGTTTTTTAAGGGCTGCTGCTATAACCATGAAGTGTTCCCAAACATAGTCGTGCGGAAAGCTAGCTACTTACTTCTGGTTTACATTTGCCAGTTAATTCCAAGTACTCTAATAAATGTTAGTTTTCTCTGTCTGTGTGTGTGTGTTTGTGAAGCACTGATTCAAAGAGCGAGCTTAGGATTGTTATTTCTGTGGCGTGTGAAATGGGCTGGATGTCAGAGAGCAGGCGAGCAAGTCGTGTGCCCTGCCTCCAGAGCAGGCAGTAGCAAAGAGCCTGAATGAGAGAGGTGGGAGAGAAAACAGAGGATGCCATCAGCAGAACTGCAGATAGCTCTTTGAATGTCAAAGCATATGTGCTAATTTCCTATTTATTCCTGGATGTAAGGCTTTTTACTTTGATCTTACATATGAGATGATGCAAAGCATAGCCTTTGCAGGTGCATAAGTAGGGAGTTTTCCAAGGTGAAGAGATGCTAGAGCTGGCAGAGGGGCTTGATTTCTTCTGGATTTGAGAGTGTCTTCATCAGTTTGTGGCTGCATTTGTCAGAGGCGAAGAACTGGGTGGTGGAGTTGGGCCTTGGCCTCTGTAGTTTTCCAGCCATGTGGTACGTGGTGGCTGCAGTCCTCTGCATGCAGTTCTTGGTATTTCCAGATGCTGTTAATTTAGTCCCTGTTTCCCTTCAGTCCTTCGCACATTTGTGCAGCCGAGCTCTCCAAGCTGGCGGGTTTCCGCGCTGTGAGAGCATTGCAGATGCGGGGATGCACTTGCTCCAAGCAGCGCAGGGAAAGGCGGCTCCGCCCAGCCAGCCCCACCAAGGGGGCCCTGCAGGCTTCGCCGGGTCCTCGGCAGCCCAGCCGAGCCCTGTGCTCTCTTTCAACCAGTGCGATTTTTGTGCATCAGCTTTGGCCGATTTGTTATGGTTTAAGGTTGTGGAGCCAGCTGTCTGCAATCCGATGTAATGTTGCCCTGGAAACTAGAAATGAAACACTTCAGCACTCACCACAGAATTACTACATTACAGCATTAGCCAAAGTAATTAAAAGTTGAGCCATATGGGCTTTAGGATGGAAAACTTTGGAGCGGAGGACATGGAAGTTAAGTTGTTCCTATTTGCAGTACTGCAAATCCATTTGTTTTCCCCTTGAGGGCACGGGGAGAGGCCTGCCCTAGCTGTGCGCAGAGAGATGTGAAGATGGAGGGGCTCTGGCTGTTTTACCAGCACATTAAGGATGCCAAGGCTTGGCGTGATGAGACGGCTGTGTGCCAGGGACCAAGAGACATTGACAGAGGGGGTGCAGCATGCGCTTCTCCAGTTCCAAGAGCCTCTGGCCGAGCCTCTTGCTGCCGTGTCATCCCCTCTTTAGCAGACCAGGTCTACCTTTCTGCAGTGTTGCAGCACAGTGAAGTGCTCATGAAGGGGGAAGAAGGCAAGAGGGGACTGCCAGCTGGCTACATCTAAGCCCCATGCCAAGGCCTGGCTGCTAGAGCTGTCCAGGAAGCCATTTGCCCAGTCCACCATGCTTTGGCGACATTGAGGTAATTTTCCCATCTAAAGTCATGGACAGCTACCAAGAAAAGCAATTCGGTCTCATGAAAGAGGGAGGAGGAGAATGGGACAGAGAAGTCAAAGCGTTGAAGTTCAATGATTTCCGAATATGTCAGTTATGGCCAGAATGCTTTACATTTCTGTTTTCTGTTTAATGTTAGCTGTGAAAGAAAGCATTGCTTGAGCTGGAAAATTCAGCTCTGTTTCCCATGTGCCAAAGTGGAAACTTTTGATAATTTCAAGCCCTTTCTTAAAAAAATCATTTCAAAAGCAGCAAGCAAATGAAAAGTAACCCTTTTTTGAAAATACTTTTGTCTTCAAGGAATCAGCATTATTTGACAGGGAAGTTTTGTAAGCAGTACAACTGGTATAGTCACCGACATTTTTAAGCCTTTTTGCATAAACTTATTGGCCATCCTTTTTCTTTGTAGAAGAGTTCTGTGTCACATGCTACCTGATATGATAGGAAATAGGCTGCTGGAGGGAAAGTGACTTTTTTTTTCATCTACCTATAAAACATGAGCTATTCCCACCTATCTGGGCCAAGAACAGGTGATAAGCAGGATCTGTTACTCCCTGTGGAGGACTCCAGTTCAACAGACACCAGGAGTCCTGAAATATCAGCAAAAACCAGCTTGCACTTAATTATGATGGGACTTCATTTATTTTGAAGTATGGTGGGCACCCTCTCTACCACCCACTGGGGTTTAATGTCAGTACCTTCTTCTGAGGCTATTTTGATGCTTGCTTTTATTGTGGTATTTGTAAATGCAAATGTCAGATGTTGCAGAAGTTTTTTTTCTTGTTGTTGAATCTTCATAACCCTGAGGGGACACCGTTCTTTATCGGACACCATTGGTGCAAAAGCAGGACTAGTTGTTTATTCTTTGATGAAATCCTGGGCAGGAGGAGCTGTTCTCTAAATCTTACAGAGATCACAGTTTCCCAAACTTGAAGTGGTCTTGCAAAGCAAGGGTGTATGAAAAGTAATGACGGAAAGCAATGCTTTAAGTAATTTGGTTTAAAATAAACATATCTTAAGTGCAAAATATGCATGATGGTTACTTGCCAGGATGCACTTAATGGCCCAAGAAGTCTTGACTGAACTTCTTGATTGCAGTCAATAATCCATTCATCATCTTATCTAAATATGTCTGTCTTGTCTGATGTATCACTAAGTTGTCCCAGGCATAATCTCTGAATTAATGCTCATTTTGTTGCTTAATTTATCTTGATATAAACAAGCCTACTACTCCTCTTTACAACCCTATTTTTCCCGAAGGAAGATTATTAATTACCTAGTGAGTTTGCACCCATGATAAATTCATTCATGCAATTCTTGGATAACAGAATGGCAATTTCTAATGCCATATGTGGTCCATTTGGTATTCCTCCTTGTTTTAGAGTAAGGCAAAGTTTGTGAGAAATAAGTAATTGGCAGTACCCTTGCAGAAAGTGTTTGAAGTTTGCTCCAGTGTAGTTCTGGGACCCTTACAGGGTCCATGCCTGAGAGGTAGACTTTCGGAGCTACTCCAGCTCCATCAGACACTGTTTGTGCCTTTGAAAGTATACCCATGCAACTGCTAATTGGTGTTCTGCCCATGGCATCTGCCATTATTACCACATCCAGATATGTAAGTGCTCTAGAAAAGTAGAAAGCATTTTTGTATATTTGGCCTCTTTTATTCATCCTCCAGATAAGCAGACAGCATTTTTTCTGGGAAGAGGGTAGCGCTTTTTTTGTTGTTTTTTGTTTTGATTTTTTTTCTTGGCTTGCATGTCCTGGGGATTTTTCCTATTTTTAAAAGTTTAATTAAGGAGAAGGAGAAAAAAGTATGAGCGCACTGTGTAAACCCAGATAGCTGCACTGACAGGAAGTTGCATGAGGGTTTTTAGGGCTGACCATTAGGAATGCAACGCATTGGCTGGAACCGTGGGTGAAAACAAAACAAGGTATACGATCCATACCGCGCTCCAGCTGGAGCTTGTGCTGTGCGCAGGAATGTACAGCAGCGCACAGTGCCAGGGTCGTCCTGGCCAAGTCGGAGAGTCCTGCTGGCCTCCTCTCCCCTTCCCTGCCCTTCCCCCCGCCGCCTTCCACATTCTGAACTGATTAAAACAGAGGAAGTAGCACGTTGAACATTGGATCTGGCTTGAAAATTGAAGTCGTCTTCTTGTTCACAAGGAATGGATTGTTTCAGCTTGTTGTGTCACTGCTGCTGGAGAGAAGGGAATTTTTTTTTGTCTCTGTAATGTTTGATACTTGAGGGAAAACAGCTGGAATTGAGTATACTGGATCAGATGCAAAACGAAACGGGATGCTGGGGAATATGGACTGCACTGTATATCTGTAAAGGTCAGAATTTTCCCTTGGTCAGTGCTGGAGGAATGCTCTGTCCGTCTTAATTCCAGCCTCAAGAGTCTTCAGGAGGAGAGTAGGGAGCAGGGAGGAGGAAGGGAATATTTTGTAGCTGTGGCAGTTTATGAGTGAGGCAGATGAGGTCTCCTCCTTCCTTTCCTTCCCATCCCTTTCTTGTGCTGCTGTTTTTGATTTTCTGGGAAGACTGGAGGGAAAAAAAAAAAGAGAAGTCGTCAATGACAGAGCTTCACTTTGGAGAAGCTGTTTATAACCAGGTTTAAACAGCAAGTTCTGAGATGCCAAACAGACCAGGGACTGACCTAAACCACAGAAGCATAACTGGTATGGTAAGAAGAGCTCTGGGAAAGAGCCCTGCCTGAAATGCACTGAGAGAGGACGTGGAAGTAGTTATTACACAATGCGTGTGAAGAAAGACAAGGGCAGGAATGCATTTCAGTGCCTAGGATCTTACGTTGCACAGATTTAGAAATCAAAATGGTATGTCATGCTTTCAGAAAAAGAAAAAGGAAAAAAGAAAAGAAAACAAGAAAATGCTCATTAGTTTAAATGTTTCTGATCTGGGCTGAAAATATAACACCAGTTACAGAGCTGCATTGACACAACACAGGAGATATGCTGACTTAACTTGAAGGAGCAAGCCATGGAACTACTACTTTATTAATATTCCCTTTGTTTCTTTGCCAGTCAAGAGAACAATCCGATGATGAAACAGAGGAGTCGGTGAAGTTTAAGAGGTTGCACAAGCTGGTGAATTCTACTCGCAGAGTCAGGAAGAAACTCATAAGAGTTGAAGAAATGAAAAAACCCAGCACAGAAGGTAAAAAGCAAAATGCGTATGGTTAAAACTGCATGTGTGAGTATGTGTTTCTGTTGAGAAGGGACAGAAAGTGGAGGGTTGGGGGAGGGAGGGGTGGAGTATTCATAAGGAACGGTAGGAATGACTGCCGCGTCTATTGTGCATGCCTTAAGTGATTGAATTTTTAGTCTGTGGAAGGAGGAAAGTGACAGCCTAGAATGTGGTTACTACTGATCTGGTGTTCTCAGAGCAGTGCCGGAGAGCCCCTCATTACGAGATTAGAATTTGGTTTATGTTTTATGCCCCATGCTGAGGAGGGAATCCCCATGCTAGGAGCAATCCCAGCTAGCTGCCCCCCCAGGCTCAGAAAGGAGGTAAGTGGAGCCGCCACCACACTGCTCCCTCTTCCAAGGCCTGGGATGGCACACAGGTGATTGCTTGTTTTGAGAGGGTAGCAGCTGACTGGTGGTTCAGTTGCAGCACATGGCATAATCCTGTGGCAAAAATACAGAAACTATCAGACATTCTTGTGGGATAGCAACTGCTTCGTGTAATGCTAACTTCTACTTCTGGGGGAGCCTGCCTGCAATTTGTCTTTTGAATGAGCCCTGCTCCCAACAGAGAGGGGGAGAGAAGGGAGGAGGAGCAGGATGGGGAAAAGGAAGCGGAGTTCAGGCCCTGGGAACACTATGCTGCAGAATTAACTCTGGATGACCTATATCCATGTGTGAGTCCTGATTAATGGACCCTGATCCTCAAGAGCCTCTCTGCACGGCACTACTTGAGTCCTCACTGGAATTGTGGGCACCTGTCCCTGTTGGTGGCTTTCCTGGCATGGCATCATATGCTGATTCCCCTCAGCTTTCCAGTGAGCTGAGCCGTTTATGGTTCCTTCCTAGTGCATTTGAGGAGAACATGTGCATCTTGCGTATGTGGCAGGAAGCTGCTGGCAGATTTATAATGTGGCCTGCCTCTCTCCTACATTATGGATGGTGTTACTGGCTGGCATGAAAGGCATAGCCAGTCTAGAGATCTGGAATGGACAGGTGTAATGTTCTGAAAAGGTTTTATCATCTCATAAGGTGAGCATAAAGCTGGGATGACTTGGAAGCAAAAACATGAGGTTTGAGAAGGGACAAACAAAACAGGACAATTTTTCCCCTGCTCTGGGGAAAGGCTGCCCCCGGAGCAGCCTGTCCAACCTCTTCCTTCTCTCCCTGAGAGTCTGGAAAAAGCTGCAGGGAACAATCAGCAGGAGGCTCCAGGGGTACAAGCAGCTGCAGGACCAGGCAGTCCAGGGGCTGCTGGCCATGTAGATGCCTTCCGGCAGTTGGACCAGACTTTCTCTTAATCATACTAAGTATCTGTCTTGTTCTCTATACCCTTTCTTACAGAACTTCACTTCATTATTTCCTTTTCTCCCTCAATCTTTCACTTAAGTGCCTCAGTTCCTTCCAGGGTTTGGTTTTTTTTTTTTCTGCTGAGTTTTTCCACTCAGTGCAGAAAAAGCACTGAATTAACAATCATGTCTTAAAAAAGTTTGCTCTCCATTCTGTCTCCTGCCTGTATTTTCTAAATCTGGTCTTCTCTGAATAAATTATTTCTGATTTTGTACTTTATCTACCACTCTGTAATTTCTTTGTAGGTTGGCTGTTGGGAAACTCTGTAGCAAAACCAGTTATTGCTAAGTAACAATATGGATTACTTCTGCATAAATTATGTATAACTTGAAGGCCCCTTAAGTATCCAGGTCTACATTACCAGCACCTATCTGACTTTTCTTTCAGGAAATTCCACACCCAGGTTTACCTATGGCCAGTTAAGAGTGCTTCATAAATGTTCTCCAACACAATGTCTCATAGTGTAGGTCTGTATTCCCATTTGGATATGTCAGAGGGCTCTGCAAGATCACAAAAAATACAGTGGTGAGGTCCATCTAGGGATTGCTGTCTGGCCTTCCAAGTTACCTGCAGCTGACTGAATCAGTTCTTGAGCTGTTTGCTGCTGTTCTTTCAATCTGTGTTATGAATTTGAAGCAATATGAAATCCTAGATGAGTAGGTTTTGGGTAGTTGGCTATAATATTTCAATGAGTAACATCAGTGAAATTTAAATAAATTCATTAATGTTTAACAGCCTTTAGCAAAATGTAAAAGTAAACTTGTTTAGAAAACTGATATACAGTTTCCTAGAAGAGAGATTCTTTATAATCCTCCTCAAAAACTTCTTCACAAAGAACGACTTTGCCAAATTTCCCTTATATGTTCCTGTAGTTTTTAAAGCAAAGCACACTAGTTTCAGGTTCTTCTCCCACATTTCTATTGACTCTGTTCTCAGACTACAACTGGCTGATCTGATACTCGCCAGAATGTGCCAATATCTGAATTCATGTGTATTTTGTCTTAGTCTGCTCCTAGTGAGCTAAATAACTAAACCTTCCTAATTTCTGGGCACCATTCTTATACAGCACTTAAAAATACATCACATCTACATCTGTGTCATTATGGCTTTGTGTCATGAACTCACTCCAGATAACATCTGTTACAGTGTTGACATACAATGCATATTTTACAAGCTGTTTTAAAAACATATTTACTCAGTGGACTAAATTTGTTTATCAGCACATACTCAGTCTCAGGAGAATGTCTATTTTCTGTTCAAACTGAGAAGTAGAGGGGGAAAAGAGCAAATTGGACAGACCAGGGAAAATGGTGTCAAAACCAAACTCCAGTTACAGACTTACCCCAAGAAATTTTTCACGAGTGGAAGTTTCGTGTCACATATGCACCACTCTTCCTTCAATGTCACAGTGATCTTTATCTTGGTAAAATAGCATTTTAGGTTTCAACAAATATATGTCAAACATGTTTTGCCAGCAGAGTGAACTGAAGGTGAGACAGGAATCCTGTACAGGGTGGCTAATCTTCTTTCATTATGAAAGGTGTCCCCTGTTATTGAATGAGTGAGTTTAGTAAATCATAGGTATTTTGATAATGGTTCAAATTTAGCTCTGCTGTAAGACTATGGAAGCAATCAAAGATGAAGGCAAAGTTAGGTCATGTAAGAAATTTATTTTGGCAAGAAATAAGTACAACCATATTTCTGTGTGTGTTTCTGATATGTACCTATGAAAGCTGTGAAATTTTTCAGGGAGACACAGAGGAGGATGTGTATGTTTTTTACTCTTACCTTTTTACTGCATCTAATACCTGAGCCTACACTTTGCTCAAAAGAAAATAGCAGAGAAAAGTTTTTTATATTATAAATGTGAAAAGGAATTACAATTTCAAGTCATTTATTCCCTTCTCTCCACTCCAAAAATGAAACCTGGCTGTCAGCCCATCTCCAGTACTTTTGTTGCAAAATATTCCTGTGAAATAATTTTTGGAAAAATTTGGTGAAAACCAAATGTTTCTGTCATTACCAGGACACTGTTGAAATTGGCACACCCGCAATTTGACCTACTTCTTTGTCTTTGCATCTGTTAAATAAATTCTCTCTGATTAAAACTGGTGCTTCTTACTCCATCAAAAGCCTGTACTTGAAATGTCATCCTGGAGCTTGGATCCATAATTTCCTACAAAAAATACTGCTTTCCGCAGCCACAGCAGCACTGGGTATTGGAAAACTGAACCTGAGAGATACTTGCTTGGTTTTTAGTACCTGAGTATACTTCTGACTTATTGTAGTCTCACTAGAACTGAGGATCATATGCAAGTATTAGATGAAAACCATGGGAAACAGATCCCAGTTCCAGCTTTTAAGTGGTTCTTACTGAGAGCATCTGTGGTCTTACTTAGCTGCAGATGAAAGAGAAAAACTTAAAATAACATGAGTGCATTTACAGGGTGTTATCATCTATCTGTTGTTACCTTATCCCAGAACTCTCACATCACAAGTGGAAGGAACTTCTTCAGGTTTATCCACTCACAAATAACTTCTGAGTAACTTGTATCAAAAATAGTTTTCTTCCAATTTAATTGGGAACAAATAAATACAATAAGACTCTAAAGGGAAACATCTGAGAGAATTATGAACAATGACATGCATTGTGCTGCTTTTAAACCCTGTAGGTGTGGAAGAGCACTCACTTGACAACTCTCCTATACTGGATGACAGATCAGCACTTTACTCTGGAGTTCACAAGAAGCCATTCTACTTTGACAGTTCCTGTGAAAAGCAGCCAGAGGACGACTCAGACTCACTTACTACTTCTCCCTCATCCAGCAGTCTTGATATGTGGGGAGCTAACCGGAAGCTGGTGAAGACTTTCAGCAAAACTGATAGCCGTGGCCTTATCAAGCCTCCCAAGAAACTTGGGACATTTTTCTCCTACCCAGAAGAGGAGAGGTCCCAGAAAGTTTGCCGCTCCTTGACAGATGGGGAAATGAAGAAGAGCCTCGGCTCACTGAGCCATGGGGTAAGTACAGAAAGCATTTGCTTTTATGACAGCAACAGGCACAAGCACCATCTTCTGGTGTCCCTGGAGGAGATTCAGAGTGTAAGGAAGCAGATCCGATTGAAGAAAATGGATACTAACTATTCCTGTTCCAGAGCTTTTCTTTGCCAGCGCCCTGCTAGGAAAGGAGCATCCCCCACAACTTGCGACCTACAATTACTGCGGCACAAAATGAAAGGGGGTGGAGGTTGTGGCTTCCCAAACAGAAGGCTACGAGGGCGCACTTCTGTCAGCGAGTTCAATATTACCTATGTGGTGGAGAGAAGCCTGTACAGTCACCTCAACCTCTCACAGCTGGTGCGTCCCGTTACTGACAGGAACCTGAGCAAGGCCGACAAGCAGGACCTGAGGAGATGCCTGCTGGAGGAGGATGAGGAGGCCAAGAGGAAGTGGGCTGCCACAGTGGATCGCTGTACTAAAAGGGTTCTCTTGAGAATCCACCAAAAGTCTGTGAGTCAAAGAGTTGCCATGAAGGTGGTCTTTCAATTTCTGTGAGGTTGCAGTGAATGCTTTCTGCTTTATATTTTTAACTACAATTCAGTGTTTCTGCTTTCCTTGCCATTAGAAATCCTTGTGCACTATAATGCAGCTGTAAGGAAAGAGCTTGATGTCATCAGAGATGAGTTTTGCTGAGTTGCAATTTCTATTAATTACTCAATGAGAGAGAGCAAATATTACAAAACTCTGCTTTTTAAATTCACCTAATGCATAAATAGCAATCACTGGTGAACAGAGGAGGTTTGAGATGCTATAAATATATTCTTTGTGATGCTTTGGGAGTCGGTATTCTCTTAAAGGGTTACCAAGAGAGGAAAAAACTTTCCAGAGTATTAGCTCATTAATACTCAACTGTGTTCTGTTTCTCTTCTGCAGTTACGGCCTTATATTGGTCCTTCCCTACGTCTTACCAGTTCTCCCACACATTCTGTATTCTCCCTTACACACACAGCTGCAGAAAGACAGGGAGTTTGACATTAAGTAGTCACTGCCCTCCTGCTTGCTGCTCACCACCACCAGAAATATCAATTCTGCTTTGTCAGTGGCTACTGCTTCTTCTTTCTAGCATGGGACGAAGGTGGCACTTTTCTTCAGAGCATTATGGAAAGGGAACAAGGGCTGGCCAAAACAGGAAATGTTCTTACAATGGGAAATTAAGTGATTTGAAGACTCAAGAGAAATCCAAAGCTGCTTCTTGATTCCAGTTTTGACTGTTCTGTTAACCATGATTCTAAATTTCCTAGGAACTTGCCTTTGATGCCAGCCAGAGCTCCAAAGCTGAGCCAGCTAGTCTGTTGTCTAGTTGACAATATTCCTTACTTCAATGGGTGGAAACAGCAGTGCGCCTGTAATGTTAAACAAGATATTCCAGTGAACAATTCAGTAGAAACAGATTTTCCTCTTGAATAACAGATTTTTTTGAGGTCTCTGCTTCATTTCTTCAGGCATAAGATATGAATGACAGCCTTGGTCTCCTTGATTAACGTGTGGGAGATGACCAGGACTTCATTGTTTACTTTTTGCTCTTTGGCCACAAAATGCATAGATGTTTTTTACTACCCAATACCATGAACATTCTCCCTTCATAGCTTGACTGTTTTTAATTCACTGACTGCTCACCCTGCCTCTCACGGGATGCTGTTTATTGTCACAGACATTGTACTTGGAAGACATTGTTTTCTCTTAAAGATATTACGATGATAAGAGGAACCTTATTTGTCCTTCTGTAGGTTGAGTAGCAAGGTTATTTTGACAAAAGAGCATATTCATATGTTCTAGAGATGCCCCTTAGTTAAAACCACCCTCTAAAACAGCCTTTATAAATACAGATGACAGAAACAAGCTTTTCAGTTCCTCTAATAAGTTAGTGTTGTCTCAGTATAGCATTATAAAAACAATCTGTACTGACCTTTACTTATTCATAGAGATACAGTTGGAGAAGAAATGGATAGTGTTTTGTTGTTGTGGAGGAACTCTTCAGTCAACTGCTTCTCCAGACTTGTTTGAATGGGTAAATGTTGGAGACATGCTGCCTTTTCTGACTTTTTCAATACACATCTTCCTAAAACCGCTAATAGCTGGCAAACTTTAACTAATGCTGCTCCTTCCTAAAAACACTTAATGTTTGTTTGCTGCAACCTCAGGGAAATTGCAATGCCTATGTATTCAGTGGAATTGGTCACTCCATCTTGCCTTGCCTTTCATTTTTGTCATTTATATTTGTTTCAGTGACCTGGACATGCATGAAATTTTCAAATTGCATCAGTTTTTCTTTTCTCCCAAAGTGATAATATTTGATTGCATGACCATTCCATTGAATATCCCTCTCTTCATCCACAGACTTTTTTTTTGGTGCAATATTGCTAGGATCACTACTGGAATCTGAAGGCGGAAGTTAAATTTTAAATGTATGAGGACGCCCAGAGTGAAACAATAAGCATCCTTAATATGGTACATTTACTCAGAAGCTTTTAACCAACAGTCATTTTGCTCTCTGAGAAGACTTCTTTAGAGGAGCTCTGGTTGGTTTGACTGACAAGCTTGCTCAGAGCAATTCCAGATGTCCTCTCTTCATTGCTGGGATTACCAGATGCTCTAGGATTAGTTATAATTGTCTTTCACAGAAGGACCAAACTACTACTAGCTAAACATGCTGTGCTTTAGAAACCGACCATATTACTTGTCCTTGGTCTCACATGTTTTCCAAAAACAATTTTTAAGACCCTTGCCATAGTGATCCTGCCTTCTGGAAAAAAAAAAGAAAAAACACTTAGAAAAATTCTGATTCACAGCCCTCTCTTTAATGTGTGTAAGGCCTAGACAAAGCTGGCTTTGAGTTCTCATAGAGTTGTGGGGTTTGCAAAAACTCTCACCCAAGCATGTTGGGTGTAAGCAGCACCCAGTATAGAAGCCAGAAAATAAAACTTTTTAAAAGCTATTAATATGTATGCTGATTAATGGTGAACTAGGCAAGAAGAATGTTTACTTTAATAATGCTAATTATTGTTTATTAAGTGCCACGGTTTATAGAGCTTGCTTCTAATAGAGGAACCAGGCTGGTAGTTCTGCAGTGGTGGGTCTTCACTGACTCACAATTCTTTGTAGGTCTGATCCAATGCCAAGTTGATTCTTAGAAGTTTCTGAAGTTAAGTGACTCTGTTGGGTAGTTCAGGCCCTAAGAAGTTCTGCCTCCTGTTTGTCTCAACTCTAACTCTGAAGAAAGAACACACTGAGAGCCCAGAGTTGAAGTTGTGCAAGTAAACTATAACTTCCATCCTTCATTTTCCTTGATTGTCTTGTGAGACTTCTGGTAGAGCCAGTTATTTGAATACTGTGCATCTGGTTGTTCATTGGTCGCGTTTTATTATCTTTTGGATTTCAAAGCAAAAGGTGGAAGTACCTACACTGTAATCAGGGATTGCTGACATTCTGAGGACACAGTGGTTATGGATATCTGGGCTGGTTTGTCTCTCCTCTTACCTAGGGCTTGCCCCACTAGGCTTCCAGCAATTCCCTGTATTTCAGTGGAAATGCAGCCTATGAAGCTATTCCCACAAGGTAGGTTATTCAATGCTTTAAAAGATTGGTGGTTCTCTGTTTCAGTGCTACTGTGGACCTATTTATAAAGGCAGATGAGAGTGCTGGGGTTGAGTTGCCAGCACCTTGGAAAACTTGATACATAAGATCAACAGTTTTCTCAGACCAAAAAGTCTTTTTTTGTTTTTTATAAAAAGCGTAAGCATTAGATGACTCAACAGCAGCCGACCTTAGGCCAAGGAGTTGTCTCTGTAAAGGACAAATGACTCATATTGCTTTACAACAGATTTCTTGATTTATAATTGCTCATCCCTTTGTTTGTTTGTTTGTTTTCATTTTTGCAGACATGTGTGTTTTAACTGGTGTTCTCCAAATCAGGGATGTTCTGAATGAGCTAATCATTGTGATAAAACTGTATATATCCCTGTTTTTTTGCAGAGAACCTGTAGTTTTGGAGGATTTGACTTGACAAATCGTTCCCTTCATATTGGAAACAGTTCTGACCAAATGGTGAGTTTAAGAAGGTGCAGACTTGAAATAGCATGAAATGAAATGTGCAGTAGAGTTATAATAGACTGAAGTTTAATTTAGGTATGTAATAATAGTCTGAAGATCCAAGAAAACAGAGCATCTTTGTTAACCTCCAACTTCCTTAGCTTTGAGAATAACATACCCACACATATCCATAAGTGAATAAGTATTTATATACTGTAAGTGTAAAAAGGCAGGAACAAGTGATCAAAGTACAGATCAGGGGGTGCTTTTGTGGGCTATTCTTAAGTCTGACTTCCTCAGAGCATCGCCCAAGGCAAAACATTATGATTGCTATACTTCTTGATAAAAATATTTACCATTTGGAATGATGAGGCAAACGTCCATTTGCTGCAGATCTGCAAGATATTTGCATGGAAGTAATTATATGAGATGTTTATTATTTATTTTCCCCTTGTATCTAAGAGCTCTGGAGTAGACCAGTGTGCCATTGTGCTGGGTGCTGCGCAACTCATCTCAGCATTTTTGTGTTTAAAAAAACAAACTTATCTCCCCTGAGAATTAATTCCATTTTATGTTGCTCATGTTGATCCCAGTGTTACTGCTGGTCAGCCTGCAGCCAAAAGTAACAGAACAGAAATGAGCCACAACATTATATTAAATGAATTTGCCAACATATTTCCTTCCTTTTCACATATGTTTCTCTTTTCTGTTTCAACATTGGATCTGATAGCTTCTCTGTCCTCTTAAATCTAGTATAAATTGTGAAACAGTTTGTATGTCAGCATTATATTATTTTTTTATGTCAGATGTATTTTTTGGGCTTGTTCTTATTATTTGGAATAATTATTTTGGGGCTTTTCTTATTTTTTAACATCATAAGTTACCCCTAAATTGGCTAAATCTATGGGTAATTGTTTTACTCATCAATTCTCCACTCAGTAAAAATGTTGTCTTCTGAGCTTAGTGTTTATCTTTAAACACAGATATTTATTTTGTCCAGATTGGTTTTAATATAGGAAAGTGTGAAGTCTAGATGTTAACATTTTCCCCTATGATCATCAGTAGTGATAGAGATGCAGTACACCAGGGGTTTTGCCTTCAAAACATCTAAGTCCATTAAGTGGAAGGTTTCTATCCAAAAAGATAAGGCAAAGAGCTGTCCTTAATTTCTAGTAAAAGACCACAATTACCAAAGAAGTTGTAATCACAAACAATTTGTAAAGGGAAAAATATTGTATTGTCAGAAATGAAACATCCATTGAATTTTAGAGAAACTTTTTGTAAGAACATTAGTAAAGTAGAAAACATATATAAATTTAAGAAAAAATTAAAAAAAGAGAGAAATCTGTTATGTAGAACATAGTGTCCATTTATTTTAGGGTATGCTATCTTTGTGTACCTAAATTGAATCAAGTCAGAGACCAAATTCAGTAGAAAATCTCTTTGGCCAGATGGATTTTGGTCCTTTGTTGTGCTGTGATTTTTGGCACGCTCTTGCCAATGGAAGGTGCTGGTAATAGCTGTGAGAGCTGCCTTGCTGTGGTTCCTGAAACAGAATAGAAAAAAAGACCATGTTAAACATGCTTCCTGGACAATCTGAATAAGGCCTGAATCATGCAAGTAAGTTTTTAGAAATGTCAGCTAAATATGCTAAATGTATGCTTTTGCCAGAAGTAAGTGCTCAGTGTCTTCAGGTGGTTTAGGAGAGGTTAGATGCATGCAAAGTAGCTGGTCTTTGTCATCCACTATATATGGGCCAGCTAATTTGGTTCTTCAATACCCTGTTGTGTGCCTTAAGAATAGGTGTGTAACCTACCATAGTTGATGGATTTAGTAGCTTTTTTGTAATAGTATTTTGGTCTTGTTTTTTTATAGACAGCCTGCAGTAAAACCACGGAGGTTAAAGGAATGCCTGCCTGAAAATAAAAAGTAATTTTGGAGAGGCAAATGTAGATATATATATATATATATATATATATATATATATATGTATACACACAGATATAAATTTGGTAAGGGTACCTTTATTCCTGTTAAACAGTTAAACATTAGCCACAACTACTGTTGTGTGTCCTGTGAGGAGGGTTTAGCCTGAAATGTTGTTGTTTTCTATCAGGTCAGATATTTACCTGAAACTCAAAGGGATAAAGGCATCCTAACAGGCCCTGACACATCTACAAAGAGTATTTTCATGAAAAGGTTACAAATCAGGCCTTAAGAATAAGTTACAGTGGACTGCTACAGTGGTCTGCACAAGGTCTCAACAGTAAACATGGAGCATAAACACCGTGCTGCTGTCCTGTGTCTGCCAGGACACCTCTGGAATAAGTGCTGACAAGAAAAAAATGGCTCTTCTATTTTACAGGCTTAAACCCTGTTTTATTTTGCAGGGCAAAGAAGGAGACTTTGTTTATAAAGAAGTGATCAAGTCACCCTCTGCCTCACGTATATCTCTGGGCAAAAAGGTGAAGTCTGTAAAAGAAACCATGAAGAAAAGGATGTCCAAAAAATATAGCAGCTCTCTATCTGAGCAGGTATGTAAGTTCTGCAGTGGAATCTACTTAATAGTGTAGAAGTTATAATCAATATTGATTCCCATGTGTCAATGCATCGCTGAAGAAATTTCTAATGAGACTATATGGTATGGCTTATTCCTATGTTCTTATAAAATCCCTCACCATGAAATAGCTTCCTGTAGATGCCAATAGCCTAGAAAATGCATTTTCAAATTTTCATTTAAGTAGATCATCAGCAAAAGTCTATCACTGATGGCATTACACATCTCACTCTATTTCCATTTCTTTTCCATCATAATTTATTAAGGGAACTGTGACACTTTAGTTTAAATTGCCAGCATAACTTCACATGCACAGCTCCTCTCTGCTGTTACAGATCTTTCCTCCATCACAGTTTGCCCTCTGCAGCAGCCCATTAAAACAGAGACACAATCTAGTCAGAAAGGGGCATCCCACAAAAGATTTTCCTATTATTCTTTCATTACAGATTTTTATAGTTTGTTCTTAGAGGAAAACCCAAAGTACATTAGTTCTAAATTAAGCTTTGAATTTCAGTGGCCTAGAAACAAATGCAGTCTTTTTTCCCTTTTGGCATACTTTGGGTTCCTTGCTTTAGTGGAGTGTCAAAAATCTTCGGCATTTGTTTAAAACCAGTCTTGCAGCTTGTAGTGTGTAAAGAATAGGTTCAAAAGCCTCCATGAAAGCACAGCTCTTCCTGGTTAACATCGCCCTCAAGTGGGCTCATGCTGGCCGCTGGGTTGCAAGGTATGCTTGCAGTCACAGAGAATTGGGAATGGAAAGGGAGTTCGAGTTAAGCTGCGCCAGATCTGCCTTTTGGAAAATAATGCAAAGCCTTAGTGCCTGTAAAAGGAGCAGTTTGTAACATTCAGAGTAACAAGCCCAAACTGAAGAATCTGGAGACCACATAGGCAGAGATGTGGCCAGATATATGCCACGCTTTGCAGCATTAGAGTCCCTTTCCTGCAGAACTATTAGCTGTTCTCTGTAACCAGGGGCAGTGCTACAATTGTGGTAATTTAATTTAAACTTGCAATCAAATTATTTTATTTTTGATAAGAAGATGCTTTGGTCTCTCACTGGAATTAAGAGTGCTCCTCTCCAAATAATAGCATTCATCTAAAAGTTTTATCATCACACATCTCCACAAAAACTCTTGTATGCAAGCTACATAGTTCTTTTGTTCTCAAACTTTATGAGACAGTTGTTTTAGAAGATTTGTAACTTTCAGGCATCATGACTCAAACTATGTGCCAGTATCTCTTTCTGCTTTCAAAAAACCGAGCAAAACTATGCTGGCCAGAAGTATCTGCTGCTCTGTTTTAACTGACAGAATTTCAATTCAGGAAAGACCCTTTTTGATTTTCTGTAGTGGTTGATTGAATGAAAAGAGAAATTGCCTCACCTATTGCACATGTAGCAAAATCATTTTATATTTGTACCTGCATTTGTACTGTTTTCTGGCTAACTCTTTTTTTTCCTTATAGGTAAGTGAGAAGTTATATCAACAATTCACTGAAAAAAATATAGACTGCTACACATCTCACTTGCATTGTCTGATTTGCTTTGTTCCTCCTTGTACAAAATCCTGATTCAGAAAGCTGATTTTGGCATTAGCTGTTTAGCAACTACTGCTGGCAAAAAAACCCATGTGTCATGGAAACCTTTGAATTGGGAGTTTTGTATAGGTTTTCTTTCCACTTATAATACTAGCTTTTTCAGTCTGAACTGTTTGCTCCCGTCACCACTACCCTGCCTAATAAAGTGGAGTTTCTACCACAACTGAGTACTGCTAAATAACTAGTTAGAAGGTTTCAACCTGTCTGATAAAGATCACAAAAACAGAATCTTTTTCCTTGGAGACGAACAAGAAGCTCCCATGAGCCAAACTGAAATGGTTCAATTTCTTTCAGGAGTCCAGCCCAGGGGTCATGCCAGGTTCTCCACAGTCGCCACCACCAGACAGTGACTCCCTGGACAAACCCAAGCTGAAAGCCGGTGGCTCAGTAGAGAGCCTGAGGAGTTCTTTAAGCGGTCAGAGCTCAATGAGTAAGTTCAGTTGTAATTGTGTTGCTCCATTTCTGTGGCTTCAGGGAGCAGAGATCTCCATAGTAAGCAGAATCAGAGAAAGTCAAAGCAGAAACAGTGGTTAAAAAGTAGAAATGCTGAGGGGTTAGTCATTAGGGGTTTACAAAGAACTGTAAGCTCTTTGGTGCAGAGACTCTTTTTTTTTTTTCTGTTTTGTGTTTACACAGAGCCCTGAAATAATTAAATTCTACTTTCTGACTGGGTTTGCTGAGTCCTGATATTCTAATATAAATATAAAGGTAGTATAAAAATGGGCCTGTTTACTACTGGCCAAGAATAGTAATTCTCACTCCAAGCTTCTCAGCTAAATATTGAGGAGCTGACTTCAGGAAAACAGGAGTCCAGAGTAGATTCATTAACTCTCCCATCACATGTGTGTATAAAAATAGCAGCATTTAAGGACTTTGTGGAAAAAAGACCTGTTTTCTGTCTTGCCTCTGTTTCTGAAGCTTCTTCACAAGAGACTCTTTTTTGTGAACTGATACTAACTACCTCTCACACAGGTGGTCAGACAGTAAGCACAACAGATTCCTCAACCAGCAACAGGGAGAGTGTGAAATCAGAAGATGGTGATGATGAAGAGCCTCCTTACAGAGGACCTTTTTGTGGAAGAGCCAGGGTTCACACTGATTTTACTCCAAGTCCTTATGATACAGATTCTCTGAAGCTCAAGGTACCAGCTATGTCTGTTTTTAAAGGGTCAAACGTTTATTTTGGTAAAATTGCAAATTAAGAGCTCTTTGCAAGAACTATAGTATTCTTAATATTTTAATGAATTTATATGTATTTTCTGAAGCCCTGTAACATGTCTTATGCATTTAAGATTTGCCTATATAGCAATTACAGAATTATAGAAAAAATGTTATAGAACATAAGTACTAGTGTTTTTCCACATGCAGAGAAAGGCACTCATGTCGTTAGTTTCTGGCACGAAAATGTGCCATGAATTAATTTCCATTTTACAAAGATTTTACTTGAAAGACTGGAAAAATACTTTGTCTGACACAATGAAATAATCCGCAATGGTAATTTTTCAAAACCCTTGGAAGAAATGTGCATGCACCTTGCACATAGCGTCTCTTAAAGGCTTTTCAGTTAATATTACTTGTTTTGACTTAATTTTGAAACCCTTGGCTGACTGAATGGTCTTCCCCCTCTAATTTTTTTCTGGATATCAGCTTTAATTATTTTTGATTGTGCTGTATTTGATTCAAACTATCTGAGTCCTTACATTTGTTACTTAAAATTCCAAGGGTGGCTAATTCTTACTAATGCAGATGTAGGTAAAGTAATCTCTTAGGCATACAAAACCAGTGGGTCCACTTCTTTGTTGTGGTCAGGAGCACATTAGGAAAAGCAACATTGTTGCACGGTCCCTTCTGCATAGGCCACCTTTGCTCAGGAGATCTGATGTGAGGTTGTGCCCGTATACACTGGGCATGTTCTTATTTGCACCAGTTTCAGATAGTTTTATAGCTTAGAACATTGGTACAAAACAGCGGTGGTGCTCAACAGAGGTGTCAGGAGGTTTGTGAATCTGGACAGTAGGGATCCATTCCAGGTTCTTGTCTTGACTTTTTCTGTGATCTGAGTCATGTCACTTAATTCCCTTTTCTTCCATTTGTAAAACAAGTATAATAGGACATTTTTGCAAGACCTGTGGTTAACCTTTTGAAAACTAAAGAGCGGTGTCCATTCCGTGTACATAGAAATCCAAGTGGGTGTGTTTGCTTAAATATAGATCAGAAAGCATGTTTAAATGTCTTTCTTGTCTCTTTGGTCTTCAGAAAGGTGACATCATTGATATAATCAGCAAACCCCCCATGGGCACTTGGATGGGCCTGTTGAACAACAAAGTTGGGACTTTCAAATTTATCTATGTGGACGTCTTAAATGAAGAGGAAGAGAAGCCAAAGCGGCCCACCAGGAGACGTCGAAAAAGCAGACCACCCCAGCCCAAGTCAGTGGAGGATCTCTTGGATCGCATCAACTTAAAGGTTCACATTTTTTCTCTCTCTGTTTACCCTTCAGTTTTGCTTGCGGGGAAGGATCCACGCCTTTTGAGTTGGTAGTTCTGAAAGCTGCACACCAGACACATAATCCTAAGGATTGTGACACCACTTAGCAGAATCAGGTCTTAGCTGCAGAGTAAAAACAGCTGAGGCCAGGTAGAACTGCCTGTCAGGCTTGAAGTGTCTTGGGCTGCAAGTCATGTGCACTCAGAGACCATAAATTGCTGTGTAGTATGACCACTAGCTAACACACTCCAGCGGCAACCAAAAAGTGTAAAATAACAATAGTTACCCTGTCTTGAAAGAGGACATTTTTTTCCACATTTCTCTTCAGAAGTGCTAGGGATAAATTGGTGTGGCTGTCATTTACCCTTTATACTTCTCCCCTCATACGAAGCCATGCCATATTGTGTGTTCAGGTAGCATGATGCCCGGGCCGTCTGACACAGTGCATTCCAAATAGAAAATATGTGCAGAATTCTAGTTCTAGCACAGCTACTTCCATGAACTCTGAGCAGTGCTTATGCAAGCTGTAATACTATAATTTTGGTGTTATGCACAGTTTGCATTTGCTTAACTACTGCTTTTTTGCTGATGGCAAAAATCTCTTCTAGTACAAAATAAGTTGAGTAAGTATGTTGTCTTACAGTTCTTCTCTTTTTTTTTTCACTTTTTTCTCCCTTTGTGCAGGAGCACATGCCCACTTTTCTATTCAATGGTTATGAAGATCTGGATACCTTTAAGCTTCTGGAAGAAGAAGATTTGGATGAACTGAATATCCGAGATCCTGAGCATAGAGCTGTTCTCCTCACAGCGGTGGAACTTCTACAGGAATATGATAGTATGTGGGATATTTGAGGTTTTCTGTTTTACTGGAGGTCTGCCAGGTACCTTGTAAACCCCTTAAAACTGGTTCCAGGATTTTGATCCCTTTTTTTCCCCTAATATAGCATTTATTCTGCTGAAATTCTTCTGTTTGTATAAGCCCTGCCACCCAACTCGATTAGTATCAAGTGTACAACACGTAACACTTTAGAATGCCAATGTTCAAGAATAAATCCTGAGATAACCTACTCAAAACAAGAGGCTGAGACATGAAGAATAGGCAAGAAGAAAATTCCAGACTAGATGGAAGAGTTTAAGATCATCAAGGGTAGGAAAAGATCAAAGCCCAGAGGGCTGTGGAGAAGTGTACTCTGAATTAGTTTTACTTGCAAATGCATATAGTTCTTGGACTGTTAACTGAGGATTGTACAGATAGCTTCATGACAGCACAGCAATTTTCAACAGGATCAAATACATCAATTGTGTGCAAAGAGTGAAAGACAGTGGCATGCCTGTCTAATGTGCAGGCAAGTGGTTGCAAAGATAAGGAAAAGTGAAGCCAAGGTGGTCAAATTCAGTGGCATCTTTCCCCCACAGAAATGGGGGCATAATTGCAGCAACCTAAGACAGTACTGAATTTCCTGTTAATCCTCAAATATCAGCAGAAAATTAGTATTCACTGAGCAGAGTCAGTGGAGTGGATTGTGGGAGGGCTTTCTCAGCTGCTTCTGTGCAAATTCCTGTGTTTTAGCTTAAACTGCCATAGCAGCAATTTAAACAGCTGCCTAGTGGGCAATGTTTAATTCAATTATAGCGATATGTGTGGTTAGTATCTTTAGACAGTGCTGTGTGGCCTGAGTTTTCACTGACATGTAGTTTTAATGCTCATTTCCCAAAGAGGCATTTGCTCTTTGTTTGCCCTTCTCTACCCTCGAATAAAGCCACAGTCGCACAAGTAGTTTCTTTTCACTTAAATCAGAATAGCTTTTTGTCACCTAATATGAGCTTCTCATCATTATTTGCAGACCCATTTAGAATGCTCACTTCCCTGTAATAATAATTTTTTTCAGGACTCTTCAGTTTTGGTTTGAAAACTTGAATATGTGGTGGTTGGAAAGTAGAAATTCCAGCTCCAAGTCAGGGTGATGAGGAGAAAGAGAAGTGGGGACCAGACAGCTGGAACCTGGGAGGTGCAACAGTACAGAGCTCCACCCCATAATTACCTGTTATGCACTGAGAGTAGGAGTTGGAATAGCCATTTCTGACTTATTGCAGGGGAAAAAAAAGCACAGCATAAGCTGTGTCCTTGCATCGTGACATTGGTTTTCTGTATTTTCAGCTCCCGATTCAGTTTCTTTACAAAATATGATTTTTGAGAAAACATTCTGGGTAAATTCCTGGAATCCAGTCTAAGCAGCCTGACTGGACCACACTTGAGTGTTGGCTTTTTTGCATAGACCGAGGAATTGGTACCACTAGTCTCTTCCACGTCCCTTCACCCTCTGTTAGGGGCCAGTGTCTAATGTGCCAGACCCACTGCTGATCCTTCCTCCTTTTCTTCTCAAAAGTTGTTCAGAATTAGGATTTTATTCTTTTTTTCTTGACTTGGTTTTTTTAAGTGGTATTTTCTTCTGGTTTTGGGTGTTGGAGGGGGGTTAAAAGTTCTTTAGAAAGAGCTTTTACACCATCACTTCCAAGTTTGTAAGTTACGCACATGAATTCCATTCTGTTTTCGTTATGTACAATGCTGTTCCCTCAGGTTCTTGCTGAGGCTGTTGCTTAATCATTTACCAAACAGAATGAATGTTTCCAGCACTTGTGATAGCTTTTCCTAATGCTCACTCTTTTCTAAAACAGTAGATAACAGACTTATAATTAATACAACAGGAAAGATCACAGAATCACTTGGGTTGGTAAAGACCTCTTGGATCAAGTCCAACCAAGTCCACCACTAAACCATGTCCCTAAGTGCCACATCTACACATCTTTTGAGTACTTCCAGCTACGGTGACTCAACCACTGCCCTGGGCGACCTTTTCTAGTGCCTCACCAGCTTTTGAGTGACGAAATTTTTCTTAATTCACAAACTAAACCTCGCCTGGCACAACTTGAGGCCATTTGCTTTGTCCTGTCACTTGTTACTTGGAAGAAGAGTCCAAGCTCCACCTGGCTGCAGCCTTCTTTGAGGTAGCTGTAGAGGGCATTAAGGTCACCCCTGAGCCTTGTTTCCTCAGACTAAACAGCTCCAGCTCCCTCAGCCACTCCTTGTAAGACTTGTGCTCCAGTCCTTTCACCAGCTGCATTGCCCTTCTCTGGACACACAAGATGTGAAATGGTGTTTGAAATGGAAGGTTGAGAAGTTCAGTAGCATTTTCTGTTTGCCTATTTTTCACTGTATTCTCACATCCTCTAGGTAACAGCGACCAGTCAGGATCTCAGGAGAAACTTCTCATTGAAGGCCAAGGCCTAACCGGATGCTCTCCTCGGGATTCTGGCTGCTACGAAAGCAGTGAAAACCTGGAGAATGGTAATAGCATTGAGCCTTAAAATTCCTGCAGTCTTTTTTTTCAGTAGTTAACTTCATACACTTCTGCTCCTGTTCCTAGCTAACACAATCTACTTCATGACTTTTTCCTTTCCTCTGACTACCTCTTTCCCTCTTGGCTCGAGCCATTGTTTTTAATTGCTACTATTTCTAATTTATTTATTTGCATTGGTAGGAAACAGATCACATTTCACAAATAGTCTTCCTTTTATGATCCTAAGGCAACAGGCACTCTTACTACCATTCACTGCCTTCTCCACTCCCAATTGTATTCTCATGCCACCATACATTATGGGGCTTGCACACCAATAGCCCATGTCTAAGTCTAAACTCTACTGGTTATAGGAGGATTTCTTCTGAACCCATAGAAAAACTGTGAAGAAAAAATATTCTCTGTTTTAGGCCACATTTTTGTGTTTGTTTAGGTTGCATATTGCATTCTTCTCTCATCAAAACCCAGCTGCATAAATTTAGGACTTTTTAGTGTATGACCACTAGAAAGTGACATTAATTGAGAAGGTGACAAGGAAGTAAACTACGAGAAAAGAATTCTAATTATATCAATTCCCATTGCCTTATCCTGCATCAGTGAAAGGTGATGCGTTTCAAAATTACCAAGGCAGATGATAAGAGAATTTTGTCTCCATTCTGAAGAAACAGTTTATTGTGCTTGTAGTTTGTTGAGCGTGCTGTTCTTGAGGGATGCTCTAAACTTGTCGTTAGGGATGAAATATTAGAAGAAATTGGTTTGAGTTTGGCATTATCACTCCAAGCATTTGAACCATGGCTTGGCCTCAGACTGCCTGGTTTCGTCACTAACATCCAGCATAAACAGGAAACCAAGAACACAATAAAATAGATATTGTACAGCCTTTATAGTGGCCATTTTTCAAATTTAAAATATGAGCTAAAGAGCTTTCTCTTAAGTATGTGCATTTTCTTGTCAGTCTGCCACACAAAAATAACCATTTATTGAAGAAAATTGCCATTTACTTTGAGCTGAATGCCTGAAATCAATGATATACTAAATTCCTGAAAGCAGGGAGTTCTTTTTCTTGAATATGAATCCACATCCAGTAGACATGCTGGAATAAAATCATAGCTAAATATATGGCATATGTGACAATATTCTTTCCTTTTTTCTCTAAATGTCATCATAATGATAGTTGTAGCACTGAAGTTAAAGTGCTGCCTCTACATTTTCCTTATTTTAACAATATAATAAAACCTTTAGAAAGCAATTGGCATTGCTTGTCTGCTTAGATACTTACATTTAAACTAATATTTCTGTCTCAGTTTTCTAGAGTGTAAAATGCTGATGATTTTTATACTGGTTTTTATGTATGGCTTACTGCATTTCTGCATCATTTTTGCTTACAAATGCATTTAGTTCTTGTTTTTAAAAGCATTACGAAAGGAATGTTTGATACTGGATTCATTCAGAGATTTTGTCAAGGCTAGTTACTCTGAAATCTGCTCTACCTTGTTTGCAAACTTCATGGACCATAGTTGTTTATAAGCATATTATTTCCAAAATATGTTGTGTTGTCTTCCTTTAAGAGAAGGATAGTTATTTTTTTTTTTTTGTAAACATCATAATGTGGAGATCAGTACCTCATAAAATAGAAATGGATTTGGATTTTCTGGAGAATGATTATACATAATATTTTGATGACAAATATAGTGTCTGTTTTGGGGCTAGTCTGTATTGGATCTTTCAGCATCAGTTCAAGATTTCAGAGCTGCCCCTACATTTTAGTTTTAAAATGGTTTGCTATATACGATTAACAGTGGTACAAATATGTCTTTTGGAAGTACTTCTCTGAGTCCCACTGCTGAACTATTTGGGTATTCTCTTAGGTATCCACAATGTTCTTACACCAGCATTGTGGTTTTTATTTCAATTCAGACAGCAAGGAACATACATTTTGTGACCTATCCAGTGTTAGCAGTGTTAGGAAGAACCTCAGAGCAGAAAGCAACCTGCCATGATAGGACAATATAGAAACAGAGCGGAGAAAGCAAGCTGTCCTTCAGCTTTCTGACATCAGTGTAGTTACTGGGGTTGTTTTGCATGCAGGCATCAACAGTGTCAGATGCATTTGGAAACCATATTAGAAATCTGGGTTTCACAGGACTGGCCAAAAGCAGGTAGCTACAGAACAGAATAGGAACAGAGCAAGCATATTTGATGCTACCCAGGACACTCTGGGGGAATGAATCATTTAAGAACTTCAGAACTTAGGTACTTTTTCCTCACATTCATCCATTTTTCTGAAACTTTTTATTAACATCCCTGGTCTTCCTTAGAACCTCTATAGTCAACAATGTCTGAGCGTGACCTCTGTCGTATTCCTTCCCAAGTCATTACTTTTCTAGTCTGAGAAAGCCTACTAATTATTCCCTATAGATCATTCAAGTCCCTGATCATGCCCAGCTTCTTCGAACCTTTACTTGTGCTGTATAGCTTTGTTAAGGGGACATGAAAAGATGGGAATTGCACATGCATTGCACAATTAGCTGAATTAGCAGACAAACCTTGGCTTTATCGGGTGGTATAAGGGTATTCTCTGATTTGTTCAGAAACTGAAGCCCGGATTTCCATAGTGCCTAGCAGGCATCCTAAGCATTTAAGCATTCAGTATTAATTAGTCAGAAAAGGAAGCAACAGAACAGGTGGCCACATTGCCTAATGAAATGTGCATTTCTGCTAAATTGTAATCAGTCGAAGAAGCAATGAGGCTAGTATTGTCTGAGGTGCCATCATCTTTGTTGTGTCAACAGAGCTGTTTGAAACACACCCAAAATAGACCCACAGAAAGTAATGCCAAAATGAAGTTAATAAAATCTGGGATTTGGACAAGCCACTGAATGCATTCTGTGTCTGGTTTTTGCATACTAAAATTTCTGAGGACCATCTTCTGTACAGAAAAAAAACATACTAAGAGAAAAGCTGTAGCCATGATAGCTCTGGAAATACTCCCCGAGACAGTCTCATTTCTTCTGAGACAGATGATGACAAGGAATTGAAAAGTTCCATCTCTGTAATCTAATAACAAGAAGTATCATGAGAGAGGGACAGTGCTTTATCTAACAAAAACTGCACCATCACATTAAACAGAAAAGTTGAAGTATTGCCTGTAGCTTGAACGGGACCTGGAAATAATATAAACTTTTCATTTTATGCAATTTCCACCTTTCTAATCTTAGTTTTTACTCAATCACTTGTGTCCTTCTGCATTTGACAGCATTATGAAAGGCATTAGACTGATTAACTGTACTGGGCATTCATAAGACTGAGTTATTACCAAAATCATTAAAAATGTATTTTAAATGTTGCTAACTATATATTTTAACCCTTGAAGGTTGGTTGTTTTTTTTCTTTCCCTCCTAATGTAGAGAATGTTTCATTTGTGGACATTCTTTATCTAACTGTCCATTTTATGAAAACAACTTAAAAATACATTTAAAAGTCTGTTTTCAGGAAATACTACCTTCCTTTCTTTACTACTTTTCTGTATCTCAGGAGCATAATGAAGTTATATCTGGCAGTCAGGAGGAGGGAAGGAATAGGCAGAAAGAGAGAAATCACAGCTGCTCTCCTGGGACTGCTCTTGATTTAAATCTGCTTAAAAGAAATTACATACTCAACCACTACCCTTTGTACAAAGCAATAGCAATGAACCCAGCAGTATCTTTTAAACCATTTTGAAGCAGAGAGCTTAAAAATTGCATGATTGACTACATATGATATAGACAAAAAGTTTTGAACTTCCTCCCATTCTCACCACATTTGTATTTTTATGCATAGCAGGGGTGGAATGATCTCAACATTTGACTCTACTTTCATGAAATTTTGCACTTCTTTTTTTTTCTTCTCACTTTTCTTGTTCCCCATTTCTTCTTTTTTCTATTCCCAGCCTGCTGGCTTTACACAGTCGTACCCTATTTTTGAAGAAATTAAATGCTGCTTACTAAATACCCTTTTGGCTTCAGTAGGAGCTTATATTGCACAGTAGTAGCACTTCTCACAAATTTTCTCTCAGTGCCAAGATTCCTGAGGTGGCTTTCCTTAAACCAGTGTCACCCCTGGTTCAATATTTCATATTGAAAAGGAGGTACATGGATTTTGTTATGTGAGCTGTGACAGCAAGCGCCAGACAATAGGGTGATTACTGCACAAGTCCTACATGTGTTGGCAAATATGAATAATGAAAAGAGAACACTCCTTTCCATGTTCATTACATATTGACATTAGTGCCTGAAGGCACTAAAAACTGAGTGTACTGTTTCTTACGCATATCTTTTTAATGTGATTGCAAGTTATTTTCAGAAGGCGGTGGCAGACAGAGAGGTCTTTCTCCTACTTCTCAAGCTAGCTGAACTCAAGGTAGCCAACTTCGGTGCAGGATGTGTCTCTATTAGCATTTGGTGGAAATGGTAATATTTATCTTGAGTTGAACAGTGAACCATACAGCTTCTGAGAAAGGAGTTCCTGTGTGCTCACATTCACTGTTGTGGGCCTGCCTTAATTTTAGATACAGTTACTTTTTTTGATTCTTCTTCAATGTACTCACCATTTTCTTTTCTCATTTTCTGGATACTTTGTTTTTTAAACTCATTGAGAAGAGTAAGAGGCAAGAGAAAGTAAGCTATCTCTTTTTTAGGTTAAACAGGTTCTTTCATTTATATGCATATGTATATTATTCAAAAGCCAAGCATTGAACTTCTTTCAGGATAAAGCTCTGAAGGAAAGCTGAATGAGAAGAGAACATCCATTGCTTAAAAGTACCCCAGATAACTTTGGTTCTGAAGTAGTTAGGGAACCCTCTCAGATCTCTAAAAGGATCAGGTCCTTTAATTGGCAGCTATTGATTGCCTGTTATTACAGACTTTTGAGGTCATTAGCCAGATCTTTTGTTTTGAGGTTTTGTTTTTTTTACTTTTACCATTGGAAAAAGGAATTTCAAGCTCTATCTATCTATCTGTCTGTCTGTCTTGATTTTAGAAAGCTTACTGTACATGAGGGAAAATATCCCTGTCACCCTGAAAACAGTAACTGTTCAGGATGTGGTGTCATTCTGAGAGGTCATTGGCTTTGAGACAAATTTACTTCTGTCTTGTTATAAAGAAAATTAAAAAACAAATCTATATAATATTTGAGAAATGACCTTGTTTTTCAAGTTGCATACTCAAGTAGGCTCAGTCCCTTTGATCAGAATTTTTCTGTCAAGCACAGTTGGTGGACTTCACTGTTTAAAATCAGTGGTGCATATCTCATAAAAATATAAAATAAAACTTACAAAGAAGATGTGGTTCATATTGTCATCTTGTCTTAAGCGATTGTAATGAAACACCACATCTCTAAGACCTTCCACTTTGATAAGACACTATGACATGAGACTAACACTAAGATTAGTCACACTTGAAACTCCCTTTTGAAACCATCTCGTAAGATCTTTTTTTTTTATAAAACTCTGCTGTCCCTAAAGGCAGTTTTTCTAAGGGATTGATGCAAAACCAGTTTTCCTGCACATACTTGCTGTTTTGCCATTGAAAATTGTTTGCTGCTCATTTAAAAGATATTACTATTGGGACATAATTAAAAAAAATAAACATTGTCTTTAAAAAAGAATCCTATGTAATCTAGTAAGCTTTATTAGAAGATGAAAATTGTTATTGATATACTAAACAAATTAGAAAAGAATCAAAAAAATTGTGGGTCTTTTGAGTTAGTTCAGGGGGGCTATCAAACTAGTTCATACAATGAGTACAAGCTATGAGTTCTAAATGTAGGATGTTTCTACACTGAAAAAGGTTTATATGAGCTAAACCTCAAATCTCTGCAACTTGAAGGATAGGAAAGATATTAAATATTTTGAATGTATTTTACTTATATAGTCACTTTTACCTGTTTTTCACTAATAAAACCAAAGTTCACAAATTCATATGCTTCAAATGTTGCTGAGTTCTTGTACATTTAGAGTTAATAAAAAGAGAAAAAATAATTTTGTTTCAAAAGCATTTAGAAGCGATCTATTATTTATGCTGCGGGGGTGGTTTAATGGTGATTTTTTTCTGTTTCTAGGTAAAACTCGAAGGACCTGTCTTCTACCCTCAAAATCAGCAAGTGACCATAGTTTTAAGGACTTCAGTAGAAACCAGCTATCAAATTATCCCACTCTTCCACTGACCAAGTCAATAGAAACTCTACAGCAAGGGGAAAAAGAAAGCCGGTTGAGTTGCGCGCATCATGCTCTGAAGAGCTCTGTCAAACCTCCAGCTGTTGTGGGTCTGAAGAAGAACCGCAGAAGTTTGCCAGTTGCCGTCTGTCGGAGCTATGAAACTCTGGATGGCTCTCAGGGTGTAGACACATGGCCAAGATCTCACTCGCTGGATGATCTCCAGGGAGAATCCAATACTAACCTACGGGACGCTAGCAAGCAAGTAGGTTCTTTTGCTCAGGATTCACTGGATATAGCAAAAAAGGCAACTGGCTCTGCCCTGCTGCCTCAGTCTCATGGAGGCAGCTGTATGGTAGATGACTTCATGGCTAAGCAGGGTAAAGGGGCTGCTAGTTCTCAGAAGGGAAGAGCTAAGGAATTGGACTGCTGTGTAATGGACACTACAGGTGGAAAGCCTCCTCTGTTCCCCCTGAAAAACTGTGAAGCTCAGCCTGCCTTAGTAATGCATCATGCAACAAGGATGCCTCTGGAAATACAAAGTAAAGCCTTTCATGACCTTGCACAGGCTGATTATGCCCCAGTCCTCAAGGGAGGTCTAGAAGCTGAGCAAAAAGGCACAAATGAGGCAAGAATGCAACCAAAAAATCCTTCTCAACCACCACCTGTCCCTGCCAAAAAATGCCGAGAACGCCTTTCTAATGGATTATACCATTCTCCCATGACCACAAGTGGGAACCACTCAAGTCTAGAAGCACCATGTTTACCAGTAAAAAAGACCAGTTCATCCACTCCCATTGATTGTCATGGAGTACCTGTCCACAGGACATCTTCTGAACAGGAACCCAGTACCCCTCCTAGCCCTTTGCCACCCTGGCTGTCAGAGCTCCCAGAGACTGCTAGTGTTCAGCAGCATGTGGTAAAGCTAGGTCCTGTTTCGGCAAGGAAAGTTTCTTGTAGCAGGGGAATGGATCTGGAAACGGTGATAGAAAACAAGTTGCAATCTGAAGACATTGATCTTACTGAAGAACCGTACTCAGACAAGGTAAGTAGTAACCACTACAATGGTTTTATTCTGCTAGCATTCCAAGAGATAGTCTTGAATTTTTTGTATGGTTTGTTTTTTTTGGTGAGTAACCAGTGTAGATAAACCAAAAATCATTGAGACATTAGACATTCTATAACTCTGTTTTTCTTTACTATCAAACTTTATGCATAAAGTAACTCTTGTGTTGTGGGGGACTGAGAAATCCCAAACTTACTCTGAACCTTCATCTTTTCAGGCCACTGGTGGCTTGGTGGCAGTGGGCATGGAAATGTATCTTTCTCTGCTAAAGTAGGAAAGTACAGCTGAGAAAGGAAGTAATGATTAGATTTTATGTTTGCAAGAAACTCTGAATTGATAGCGTCAATTAGACAACTTTTTTTTTGGAGGGTGGGGGGAGGAAGGAGTCCTAAGGCCCAGTCCTTCCCTAGAGGAAGTACTTTTTCAGTTTTCATGGAACCTTGAGGAAAGCTCCTTCTTGCTCCCATCCTGCAGTTCTTTATGTTGCATTGATAGGTCTATATTAATGCAGTTCTTTAATCTGTCCTCTCTCCTTCGTGTCTGGCTGGGAACATTCAGCATGGTCGCTGTGGCATTCCTGAGGCTTTGGTACAGAGGTACTCTGAAGACTTAGAGCAGCCTGAAAAGGATGTTGCTACAAACCTGGACCAAATCCGAGTAAAACAGCTGAGGAAGCAGCATCGCATGGCAGTGAGTATTTCCATAAACCAAATTTTCTTATTTATGAACTGATTTTTAAAAGGGTTGACTAGTAGTAAAGGGAGATTCTTGCAAAGTCCTGGTGCAGAAGTGCTCCCTATATTCATCCAGCAGATACAAGATAGGCAGAGGGACAGAGGTACCACCCCTGTCCCAAAGGAGGACAGTTAGTTGTTGAAAGGAAAGTGGATAGCCCTCCACTTGACTGAGTAACAGTCTTAGAAGTCCAAGCAAACTGCAAGTAGTGATAACAGAGACTTGCTCACTAAGGGTGACATGCTTTGAAATCTGGAAGGTTTTACACTACTTTTTCATTCCTTAAACTATACTAGTGTCCACTCCTCCACAGCAAAAGCAAGAGGGGGGAAAAAGTAAAAAAATTTGATGGCTTTTTCTAGGAGAACTTGGTCTGTTTAAGGAGGTCACAGATAAAATTGGTATTCTCTTGCCTCACTGAGAAATTAAATGGATCGCTCTGAAAAGTCTTTTTACTGATCTCAAACTAATTTAGAATGACACATAACAGTCACCCAAGCAGCTGGATGCTGTACAATCTGTCCATGTTGCCAAAATTGTTGCTTCTGTGCCAAGTGATCTTAGCCTTTCAGCCCACACTGCTCTCATACTGACAAATGTGACATGAGAATAGTTGAAACATCTGCTCTGAAATTATACCAGTTTGGAAGACAAAACTTGAAAAAAAAAAAGACTTGCTATAAAATAAGCAGATATGTTTAATATTAAGGTTTCTCTTTTCTTTCTTTTTTTTTTTATTCCACAGATTCCAAGTGGAGGACTCACTGAAATTTGCCGTAAACCTGTATCCCCAGGACTCATCACCTCTGTATCTGACTGGCTGATTTCCATCGGTCTGCCTATGTATTCCAGACTGCTCACAGAAGCAGGATTCAACACACTGAGCAAAGTGCCTTCTCTGTCACAAACTTGCCTTCAAAAAGCTGGCATCACAGAGGAAAGGCACATAAGCAAGCTCCTGGCAGCAGCAAGACTCTTCAAACCTCTCGAACCAGAGGCAATTTAACATGCTCCGTAGTGTGACATTGCCTAGTTGAGAATCCACTGCTTCTTCCTGTACCAATATTGCTCTAATTAATTCACATAGCTAAAGGGATCAAGGAAGTGGCTCCCAAGGACAGGCAGATATCTTCTTCAAAGGATATGAAAGTCTTTGGCAACTGAAGGAGAAGAGAAGCAACCACCAGGTAACAGAGATGTGGTACTTCCCTCCCCACTTGCTCTCATCTAAAGTATTGTTATTTCATAAGAGGCACAGGGTTAGCCTGAGAATCAGATGCTTCACAGAATTAGGGGACCCTTGCACATTTTCCTCAAGTTCGTGACAGTGATATTAGTAAGAGGTCTTCTGTACATCTAGGTTCCAGGTACCTGAAATCAATCCTAAAAACCAGGTGTAAGCCAAGGCACAAATTCCAGTAGAAGCTGTTTGGCAAGTACCTTTTGTTCATTTTAGTCTAGAACTAAATGCAAAGCCCTCCCCAGTTATCTTTGCTGTTGCTTGTTATAGGTCCCAATACACCACAAAGCCTTTAGCTAGGCCAAAGTTAATGGATTGGAATTAGTTTTCAGTGTGGTCCATCTCTGTCACTCCAATGCAACTAACCTGCGGAGAGTCAGAAAGCTTCTTTTTGTTTGTACAGAGCTGAGGTCATTTTTATAACTGCTTTCTAGCAATCAGCTTTTTATTTGCCTTAAAATAAGCTTTTAAGCAGTTACCTAGTGTTCACTTACGCGTATTCACAATTCCCAAGCCTTGTTTCAAACTGTCACCCTTAAGTTGCACTTAGGGTGATTTCCAGCTGGAGTAGCTTCTATAAAATGCCTCCTCATAACACCTTCTGTGTTGTAGAGATGCTTTTACAAATGAGGGGTTATGCTAGGTTTCACTTGTCAGGTTAACTTCTTGTTCACTACAGTCTGCATTTACTGTTGTTACTAAACTGCTCCAAGATATACTGCCTTGTATATATGTAACTGCTTTTCATTTTAATCATATTCTGTGTACTGTGTTATACTGTCAATCATTATGTTCCAGCTTTGACTTGGTATCCTGACCATATTGATTCCAAACAGTGGGTTTCTGCAAATGAAAATTCACTTGCATTGAAAAAGCAAACTGTGTCCCATTGAGATCATCAGATCTCGTAATTCCATTGCATGGACAAAAAAAATAATTCTTTATAGTCTCATGAATAACACTGTGATTTTTAGAACAGTTGATATCACTCATGACTGTGTTAATGTTGCCTCTCTCTGAAAGACAGCATTGTTCTGGCAAAAGTGGTAAACAATTTTCCATGATGTAGTGTTATTTTTCTGCCTAAATCCATGTGAAACATTCCAGTCGCATATGTGGCAAATGACAGATTTTATTTTTCTATATTGGGTTCACATTTTATATACCAAATACAGATTATCATGATTAGCATATAACTATCTTATTCTTTAGGGTCTGTATATAGCGTGTCCTTCAGCTTCTTGTAGTGCAAATGCTCCATGGAAGACAGAGGAAACTTACTTTGGCAGGTAAAGGGAGATAGTGTAGAAACCTAGGCACAGGCCAGGATGTGTGACTATTTCCAGTATCAGTTCTGATGTTAATTTACTGTATACAACCAGACCGGGCACTTCGCTATTTGATGCCTCAGTTATCCCAGCCTTATATTGAGCTAGTGACTTCTCATAAAATGCTCTCAGAGTGATGAATGAAAAATTGTGGTCACTCCATGATTCCTTACTATATCTGGTCCTTCCATGCTCATGTTTTAAGTCAGATGAATATACATTTTTCTACAAATGATAACTTACTTGGCTTCTGGTAAAATTCATAGGCGTAGGTTTACTTTAGTCATTTCATATTTCACCACTGTCTACTGCACACCATCATATGAAGGCAACTGATTCACTGATGTAACTCAAAATTGCTCTCAAGCAAAGCTCTGTAATGTTATCCTCGTGTGAATAATCAGCATGTTCTAATATGACAGCATCAGGAAATATACATCCAGAAATGTTTTGTACAGCTGGTGAAAACCTGCTGTGGCGTCACCTTGAGTCTTCTGTGCAGTTTTGGGCACTGCAATATAAAAAAGACTTTAAGCTATTAGAGGGCATCCAAAGGAGGGCCCCAAGGATGGTGAAGGATCTGGAGGGGAAGCTGTAGGAGGAACAGCTCAGGTCACTTGTTCTGTTCAGTCTGGGGAAGAGGAGACTGAGGGGAGACCACATTGCAGTTACAACTTCTTCATGTGGGGAGGTGAAGGGGCAGGCACTGATGTCTTCACTCTTGTGATCAGTGACAAGACTTGAAGAAACTGAGTCAGGGGAGATTTAGGTTGGATATCAGGAAAAGGCTCTTCACCCATAGAGTGTTTGGGCATTGGAGCAGGCTCCTCAGGGAAGTAGTCATAGCACCAAGCCTGATAAGAGTTCAAGAAGCATTTGGACAACACTCTCAGGCACATGGTGTGATTCTTGGGGTGTCCTGCACAGGGCCAGGAGTTGGACTTGATGATCCTTATGCATCTCTTCCAACTATTCTGATTCTATTAAAAAAAAATTTAATAATGATGATTTGTCTGTTGCTCCTCTCTGAGGCTTACGTGGCAACTATCAGTAAGCAGGAGATGGAAAGAGGACTGAGACTTCCTGGGATTGCTGGCAGGGACCAGAACAGAGTAGAAGTAAGTAGACAGCAGCTGTATTGGAGCAAGGGAAAAGCTCAAGCTGGCTGTAGGCAACAAAAAAGAAACAAATTTCCTCATGTCAAAGGGAAGGCAAGTCATATAATATTAATAATAATATTAATAATAAAGTTCTCCCGTGTTAATTACTTTTTCCTCTCTTAATAACAGAAGGAAGATTAGGGAAATAAGCTGAATCTTTATGTCAAACACTCTGTAAATCCATAGTTTTCAAATGATCGTGTGATCCATGTAAACCAAATCACACCCATCAGGACCCATCAGAGTGAGCAGTTTGAGATTTTTGAGTTTTAATAGTTGTTTTGCTTTCTTTTAAAGACTGTGCTTTGTGGTCTTACTTGAATTACGTTTTCAGTTTATGTTTTAACCTAAAAAAAGCCTTAAAATTCTCAGCGTATGAGCTTCCCTGCTGTGGCTTCAGTGACCTGTGGCATTCTCCAAGCAGGTGAGGTGGTGTGGTATGAGAGCCATAACCTCTCACGTCTTCTTGCAGCCATTCTGCTCTAAGCAGAAGTTTGATAATTAACTCTTGGGAAGCATGGAAGAAACCTGCTGCTGGAATACTCTCTGTTCTGCTCAGGCTAACAATGTTAAGTATCTATCCATTGTATCTCAGTAACTCAAACAGCTATTTAACAATAGAAGCAGCAAGCCCAAAATATTACCAAATGCCATCATGACCATAAGCTCTGATCAATAACCCACTGTTGCTCCCAGGTAGCAATGACACCTGTAGTTCCCTGTGCTCTCATATGAGACTGGCTTTGGATGCAAACTGGGAGCATGATCAGAAGCATTAAACGTTTCATTATTCAAACAGGTCATCATCTCTAAGAGCAGCAATAGTGGTCGATTCACCAAGTCACAGCTGTGCAGTTGTACTGTATTATTTTTAGAATAAATAATACTTTTGGTCCAAGATTCTTTTATCATGAATTGACACCCTGTGGGGAATCAAAACTGTCAAGCAAGTTATGTAACAAGTTATGTAACAACTAACAAAGTTGCACTTTCTGTATATGAAATCAATATTTAAATAACTTATTTTTCTCCATTTGCTGTTCTTAAATGATGTAAGTAGCTGTAATATACCAGTACTCAATATGTCCTGCAGTTTGCTTCAACCCAAGAAAGCTGTGTAAAGAAAAAAAAAAGAAAAAACAAAATATGAATGTGTAAAAATTATTGTGCTGTTTCATTTAGCAAAAAAAATGGTTGACAAAAGGGTTTTCCTGTGTATCAAAACTTGTCTATAATTATATGTCATACTGTTCATAGATAAAAAGTAAATAAATTTCCTTGGTCTCTCACTTTTTCTGGTTGGTTTTAATTTTGCTAACGGATCTTCTATTTACTGCTCTGGTTGCAGTGTCCAGCAATTTAATTTTTTTGCTTATAGCTTGGGCCCTCTCCCTCTATCTTAGCAAGCCTCTAGTTCTTCTCCTTGTAAGCACTTTCAACATGGATCTATAGCAGGAGAAAAAGGGTTTTAAGGAAAAAAAAACTGTTAAAAGTAGGACTAGAAACAGTCATCAAAATACGATATGATGTGAATCATCACTGTCCAGACTTTATATGCTGTATCCTATGAATGTGCAGTCGCTGGGCTCAGGAAGATGTGTGCAAGAGTTTTCCCAGGTCTCCCCATGGGAGCTCTTCCACTTTGCAATGGAATAATTAAAAATCGGTGGAACCAGAGAAAGATTATATGAGTAGAATCCTCTGAAGTTTTATTTACAGCTCCTGCCTGTAAGAAGGGGTTTCAAACCTGGTTTTCAAGTGCAGCTCTTCTTCACTGGGCTGGTATGGTGCCTTGTTTTGGAGACGGGAAGCTGTAACTGCTGAGCAGTCAAGTTATGTCTACAGTCTGTAATGAGATGCCAGTGTCCAGGTTTTTGGGGGGAAAAGAGCCTTGGGACACGACTCTTGGCACTCCCTCCCAGCTCACTTGAGCGACTGTTTTGCATTCATTGGTCTGGTTAGATTTGCTGTATAATTAGTGGGGGTGCTTAGCTTCCTAAGCGAGTGCTGCCAGGTCCACATGGGCAACAGCTTCAAGTTAATGCTTTGCGGATTTAGCCCTAAGTAACAAGGGTGGGCCGCGTCTGCCTTAGTTGTTGTTAGCCGGAAGCCTAACTCCGGAAACGACATAAAACCAAAAAATCTTTTGGGTTGGATCCAGACAGCTGAACCTTCGGCTCCTCTAAGGCAGCGCTCCCATCAGAACTATACAACGTGGCAGACAGTTCGTGGGAAGGAGGTGGCGTGTTAGATGTGAGCGTTGAATTTTTGAGTCCCCTCCGCGGACATGGGCAGCGCCGGGTTCGTGCGGCAGAGGGCACTGCGCCGCTCGCAGCGGGGGCGCCCGGCCAGCCCCGCGGGAGTGGCTGCAGCTGGCTCACCGACACACTGTTTCCAAGAGTCTCTCAAGTAACAAAACAGAAATAAAAACAAACACTGCACAACATGAAAAGCCGAAGCGCTTGCCATTTCTGCAGCTGGAAGGACTATTGCTTCCCTTCCAAGTCTGCTGTGGTCCGGGATTGCTTTGGAAGCTGCTCTAACACAAAGCCCCCATCTATTGCTCTCAGCATTTTGCTGGTGTGTTTGATCCCAGTGTGTGCTAACCACAGGAGCCCATGCCAAAACCAAACATCATCGCCCCTCAACACGTACATACCTATCTTTATTCTAAAAGCTCTAAAGTGTTCGCACCAGAAAAAGAGATGTGGGAGAAACATATTAAAATTCTTGCTGCTGATACTTAGAAAAAGAAAACATGCTTGAGCAGAAGCTTCATGTGTAAGCCCACAGAGACTTAAAAGCTATGAGTATAAAGTTACATATGCCACCAGAGCGACCTCGTGAGTCTCCTAAAGGTTAATCATTTAACATTCATGAAGGAAGACAAAGCAGAAGTCATATTAGATCTTAACCTTGCCCTGCAGGTACTGCAGTCTTTCACTGCATGAATGGACATCGTTGTTTGTTTCAATTCTGCAACATAATTAGTTTATGCTGATCTTACACCTGCATGACCATGCTTACAGATACTGATAAGTACAAGTACAAGCACCGATAAGTACTGATAAATTCAAGCCCTGAACCCAAAGCTCTTATGTTACTGATATTCTGTCATTTCCTTTGTTTTTGGGCCTGGCTCCAAACAGAAGAATTTTTGCACACATAAATGAATTTATAATATTCTATCACCAAAAAAATCCCCAAACCCTCTTTAAAACCTTTTCAGGATGTTTATGGAATTAGTATGCTTTCAAAAAGAGTCATACCAGAACAAAACCATAGGTCTTATTTTAAGAGAACCTTGTTGCTTGGCCTGCTGTAATTGGAGTTCATGAAGATTATAGCCACCTAAGGTCAAATAGAAAAGACACCTAGTGGGATTATCTGCTTCCAAGACTAGACACATTTGAGTAGGAGAGAAGGGTGAGCTGGGATTACAACTTTGCACTCCAAACAGCTTTGTTGTTTATTGAATCCAGCCGTTTAAGTTCACCATCTCTGAGACAAGTCCTGCATAGTTTTGGAGGTTCTGGATTTGGCTCTTACAAAGCTGATTCCATCCCAGGTAGGCAGAGTACTTCATGCCCCTGACGAGTTTTACATTCCTTATACTGGCATATGCTATTCTGAAATTCCCACAAGTTGCTTTTCTTCATTTAGCTACAAAATGCATACACAGCTGTGGAAGTTTGTGAAAACAAGACCTGTGTTTATGTCTACAAATCCTGCCTTTAGGGGACACCCTTGTGAATTAGACTATCAATCTACTACTATTTTTTGTTCTTTGGCTCCACTGACTCCTATGGTAATGAATATATACTCACTGGGTAGTAAAAATGGAAGTTAACATTTTTTTATGTTTATTGAAGCATGAGTAAGCTGTTATGTAATATTATCATTCACTTTTAAAGTTCTGATTTAAGTGGCTCATTTGCAGTTAGCCAAACAAAAAAACTACCACCATTTCTCTGCCTCAAAGTGAAACTGAATTTCTCTTGCAAGTTCAGTTGTTGATTAAAAAACCCATGCAATGCCACCTCAACCATCTGGTGAGCTGTTCCTGTACAGTACTAGCAGTGTTACAGTAACTTGTCTTTTACTTTGATGTCCATATGCCAGAGTCCCCTCTGGAACTAGCTTGGTAATGAGAGCTGAAATTAGTTCAACTTGAGTGTGTGTTCAGGTCTGAGTAATTCTACAAAGCCAAAAATTAAAAGAATTGGCAATATTGTAGACCATCTACTCTACCCTGAGGTATGAGCAATTTTATAGGTAGCACTGGCTATCTGAACGCAGGATTAGTGATCCTCCTGAGCACACTAAAACTATAGTCAAATACTACATACCTTTCTGTTTTCTTTTAGCAGCCCTGAATTACCTGCCATTCTCAGGAGCTGCTGCATGAGGAAGACAGTGTTTGCTGATAGGAACAAGCACAACTGCTTCCTTCCCACCTCTCACCATGATCAGGTCTGCTGCTGTTACAGAGTGGCACAGGCTGCACTTGCTTACGAACATCAAAACATGAGCATCATAGAAGGAGCTTTGGTGTCAGAGCAGTGCAGTTTCTAGAGAGCAGAAGAGTGGCTTGGATGGATTCAATTACACAAATAATCACTTATGTGCTTAATAAAGTCATCTAAGGAAATGAGATGAGAGGCTCTCTCAATTCATTAAGCCACTTTCCTTTGAGAGAGACTTTTTTTAGCCCCCAGGGGCTAGATTTAGAACATGCCCTGGGACCAATTGCTGCCTTCTCAGTTTTCTTCTCCTCAGCTTGATGACAAAACAAGAAACAGTTTCAGACTGTTTTCTAATATACATGCCAGTGCAAGTAAAAATTTGCCTTTGGGTACTTAGGAAAACCTCTAGAAGGCATTCAGAAACTTCTTTTTTTCTTTTGTGTTTATTTTGGCAATTTGGTCAGTTGTGCCTTGCTTCAGAAATATGGGAGACTTTTACCTGAGTCTATGAGGATTCCTGCAAATTCACATCAAAAGCAATAGCCCAGGATCCCATGCAATACCTGTCTTTGTGAAGATATGCCTCCCCTGGAGCTGATAGGTGTCTGCAACACGGTATTTAACCTGGCAGGCAAAATCAGAGACATAGATATTCCATGCCCAGGAACACATAAACAAATTTGTCTCTGCTTGTCTGCAAACATAGTACACCAAGATTCAGCCTCATTCCTTCCATTCTTGTGAGCTGGATTCTACTGCATTCTACAGTCATGTTAGTTATTTGGCCTGTGAGAAGACAAAGCCAAGGTTTTGTCAAGTTCTGGCCAATCTTTGATGCTCACTTAGGTATGTGCACAAACAAAAGTGACTCTGTGATCCCTTGTGCAAGCAGCACTAGAGGTGTAAAATGACATGGGCAAAATGCAGCTAACATGATACTGATCTAATGAATACCTCATCAGAGCCTCACAAAGATCTCACATTCAATTAGGAAATAGAGGCAGGAAAACAAACCAACCAGCTGAAGACCCTTCAAGCTGGTAGCTGTTTCTGCTCTTTTTTTTCCAGGTGTATCTACTTTGCTGAGAATTTGTTTAAAGTTCTGTGGAGACAAGATGCAGTTTGGAGAAGAGAAATTCAGTTCAATCAGGTAATTGAGAAAGCATCCATGCTGGATGTGCTCTTCAGTGCTGAGAAATGTTGCTTTTACCGGGAGCATTGGGTCTTAAGGAACAAGCAATGAAAGGCCCAGTAGAGCAGCAAGTTGCAATGGCTAACAGTAAAACCCCACAGATACCGTCTTCTTTATGTAAGGGAAGTAAATCTAGATAAATCCTATTTAAAGCAAAATGCAAAGATCTGTCGGGCTGCACCCTGAGGCTTGTGCAAGGTTTGCACATTGACAGAGCAGGAAACATTTGATTTCTATTACTTGTTTTCTGTTATTTCCAGTATCAGCCCCAATAGAGTTCCTTACCTCTGTTTAGTCCTCCATGTGCTGCGGGAATTACATTTACAGCCTATGTCTCTCTTCTTCCTTCATGTTCTCCCAAGTTGTGCCTGAGCCACCCAAGCACAGCAGTCCCCCCAAGCAGTCAAAGTGAAAATCTGTCTCCATAGTGTTCTTGGCATGTGTTTACTCTGGCTGCATTAAGGGCACGGGGAGAAGGAAAAGGGATCAACCAGCTCATTGAACAGCTGAGGTGGTAGTGACACTTACTGAGAGAGACAAGAGTGAAAGAAGGAAGGTCTGGATGAAGAAAAATAATAAATAAAATAAAGAGCATAATTTCTTACCCTCTGCAAACACAGAGATCTCACATTGTCAGGTGTATATTTGGTATGAATTAGACAAGGCTGTGCCATGCATTCAGAGTGTTAGTTTATGTATATATTTTTCAAAGAGGAATTACTTGAAAATATGTGAAGAATTTAAGGAAAAGAAGAAAGTTCTCATTTATTTCCACTTGTGGGAACTACATGTTCTTATCCCCCAGAACAAGCACCTCATGGTTCAGGACAGTTACCACTGGACAAGGTGAGATATCTGGCTCTTGCCATGGACCATTGTTCTATGTTTCTATGTTGTTCTGATCAAGCTGTTGCTAACTCCAAAATACAACATCCAATTCACACATAGCAGAGGATATATAAAATAAATTATTTATTTTCTTAAACATATAGTTTCTGCTTACTGACTTAACCCATAAAGAAAACACCAACTAAAAGATTTGTCATCACATTTATATTAACTACCTCTAAAACCCAAGGGATTTTTAAAAACTGACCACCCAAAATCCAAACGATGACAGCAGACAGAATCAGCAAACCCACACTTGTTGCTAGTGAATCAATTACCAAAAAAACAGTGTGAGCATCTCTGAACCATATTTGGATAGAAACTCTGGCACTTGGTGCCATTATCTGCTTCCCATGCAAACCTGTAGCTTCCTTCAAGTTCCTCTTTGACCCAAGGTGGAATACAGATAGTAATTGATGACTGGTACAAGGCTCTGAAAAAATAAACTGTTCTGAAGAGCTGCTTTCATCTCTGTTACAGAAGATGTAACATAACATCGTCTGTTATTTGACAAATCACATTTCTGCCTCTATCAATCCATACTTTTAGAAATCACAAATCTTCAAAACAAGTATATACATGAAATTATAAAGAAAATCTATGAAGACTTATTAGCAAAATCCATTTGAATCGCTATTGATTCACTGGCATCCCTTCACTTTGTTGTTTACTGACTTGTCACCCTTTTCCACAGAAGGATGTGTCCTACCTCTTTCCATGTGATCCTGCTGGGCTGCAGGTTTCCCTAGCAGTGCAGCTGTGAGCTGGGACACTGATATGGGATGATGATGAGCACTTCAGCCATCCCTGTGTCATGCAATGCACAGCTGGTGCCAACCCCTCTACCTCCCTTCTGGTGCCACTAAATCTGTACCTCCCCTATCTCCCTTCCCTGAAGGGAAGTACCACCACTTTGCACCCAAAGGCTCTGGTGACCTGGGCATGTGGGACAGGTGAGCAGCTAGGCTGTTAGCTGAGTCAGAGTCTGTGCCAGATCTGACATATTCTGAGTTTGCTTTTACAGTAACAATCCCAGAAATGACCCCGGAGCAATGTAAATGAGCAGATGAGGCACAGACTGTGACACACAGCTACCAGAAGGGAAAACATTCTGCAAGTTCCATGCATTTTTTTCTTAAACACAAGAAATACAACACTTCAAGAGCAAATAAAATTCCAAATGAGAAGATAACAAAACTTACATTTTTACCTCCAAAGTCTTCTAAAAAACATCTGTGTAAGACACATAACTAAAGCAACCAGAAGCTATTAAAGACTTGAAATTTAATCTTGCCTTTCTCTGAAAGAAACTGCCATTTCCACATTCATTTCTCAGGTCTTATTTATTCTGGTGTTCTCATGCTGACCAGAATAATAACAAAACACTACTTGAACGATTCATTTGGATAAAGTTTGCAGTCCAAAGCTGGATTTACAATATATAGCTAAAGGCCTCCCCCCCAGACCTGTATACAGAGTAGTCTCCATAACTGTTCTGTTGGCCAAGTGCTGGACTGCCATCTACTGGAGAGTAAAGAAATAAAATCCAATAAGCAGCTACTTCATAGGGAGGGAACTATATTGCCTAAGCATTTTTTGCTTTAACTTTTCCTGCTTCCCTACAATTAATGCATGTCTGTGATGGCCTATAAAATTGTTTTTCTGTTATGGTAAACAACTGGTTTTCTCCCTCTGTCCATCTCCTTTTGCCTGTGAAACAAATCTGTGTATTTAAGCCTATTAATACAATCTCTTACTGCCTTCTCTTTTTTTTCTTAAAGATCAAAAAGTCAAATGTTCTTAGAGAAGAGAACAATTTCAATTGGTGGTACAGCCTCAGCTCACACTTTTGAGTCTGCTACAACTGCCTTGAAAAGTTGAATGTTTCCTGTAGGGTGCTGCAGAACCTGGCCCCCCATTAAGAGATTGTGCGGGTGACAAATTTGAAAGAAAGGGTGAAAAATATCTATAGGACTGTGGACTGCATTACTGAGGAAGTTTGGGGCAGATGCCAAATGAGGTAGATATGTATAGTAACAGAAAGGATGGTTTCATGGCTGTCAATTGAGGCTGATTTGAGTTGTGCCTGTAACATAGAAAGTGTGACAAAAACTCATACCTTGTCTAAAATGAGAGGTGAAGGTTATTTCAAGAACATGCTACAGCCACCACAGATTTTCTGAATTCTTCTGTCCATCTGTACGTATGCCTCCTGCCCATTTTCCTTATATCTGTCCTTTGATAATCCTGTATTTTCACTTCCCCTTTTCTCCTCATCACCTCTCCTTCCTTACCTTGTCATGAGATCATCTACTGGGGTACTTGTTCCAATCTATTCCTTTCTGCTGAATACCATATTAATATTTATTAGAATACTGTTTATCCCATTAAATTGGGGTATCCTTTTCTGGAGTAAGTACATCTCTGCTAATTTCCTTTGCTTGAAAACAAAAGTTTTCTCTGGCTTTCATACAGCATACATTGTGTCTCTCTGATGAAAATATACCACACCATCTGACTTTGGTCATATTCCACTTTGCAGCAACCCTTAAAGCAGGGTCTAATCTCACTGTTGAGCAATGTATGACTGAAAGGAAAGAAAAGCAAATTGCTTTGCTATTAATACAGGCTCCAAGTCAGGTGATCAGCCTATCAGTTCAACTTTCTGTGCAGCAGTTTGGATAATTTTCCATTTTGATGATACCATATTTCTTGAAAACAAATACAAAAAGCCAAACAGGGTAGGGAGTGAGGAAAGTTTCCAAGCAGCTCTGAGAGACAGTGTGGAAGAGACAGAAATTTTGTAAATAATAGTATATTTCTTTTTTTCCAATAAATGTTCTGAGGGGCATTAAAAAGAAAAAAAAAGCACATTCTGCAATTCACTGTCATTCAAAAACTTTTCATACAGCTCTGTGCCACACCCTTTTATTTGCTTCTTGTGTCTCCTACAAGAAGCAATACCACTTTTAGCCAGCGGTGCACTCCCTACATCCCACTGCCATTGTGGCTCACTCCAGCCCAGGTGTGCAGGTGGGAGCTGTGCCACAGCCAGCAGCTCAGTCACACTCCCGTTAGCCACCAGATTTGACGTGAAGGTGCAAAACTGGGGAAAGTCCCATGTCTGCTACAACACTTCCTTGTCATCAGATCTAGAATCTGGGCTTAACAAGCAAGTTATCATTGTCTTTCTTGATTTTGTGTCTTGCTACCAGGGACTACTTTATGTTTGTCTGAAAGAGTGTTCATGTTCTCATTGCTTCATCCTGAGTCAGCTCATACCTCCCTCTGTGGTATAGATAGCAAAGCAATTCACTGTGCATCATAGAAACTGAAGCTTCTTGCAGAGGAAGCAAGAGAATGATAAGTCTGTGAACTATTTCTTGCAGAAGTTTTTAACAGCCTTATTCATAGAATACAGCCGAGCTTACATGTCATTTCTGTAAATTTCGTTACTTTCTCTTTACAACAACAAAACATACTGGTTATTCTTCAACATCTTTCCCTGGGCTTCCCTGAACTAAGGCACTTATTTTTCCCATCCCGGCTCATCAAAATGTTTAAATAGCCTATTGCTGGTCTTGATGTCATAATGAAGCCTAGCATGTAGTTTGATATAATTACACAAGCATGGTTTTGTGTATTTATTTATTTGTTTATTTATTCTGTGCATCCTTTGCCTTCAATAATGTGTCTTGAGGGCAAGAACACCAACTTTTCCACCTAAAATGTGTACGCTCAGCCTTCCTTATGGACAAACTGTACTCTCTGTAGCTATCCTCCTCTACTTCTTCCAGAGGCTCCAATGAACCTAACCAATTTCTTTGGGGCTATTGTCATTACTCCTGCACTCAGTACTTTCTCTTTGCAATATTAACCCCATTTTAGCCTCAATTGTCTTAAAAATTAGCCACATGAAGTTTCTACCCCTGATACGTACCTCTCTTCCCCATCCATAGCACTGGAACTACCATGCAGGCTGCCCCTGCCTTCCTCATGCCTTTGAAGGGGAACCTTTTTAGAGTGGTATGTGTTCTGGGCAAACCTTGTTCTGCACTAGGGCAAATCTAGGAATGCCTTGGCACAACTGTGAAAGTCCAAGAGGACATTTCTGAACTTGCTTTAAGGCAAGTGTGGGTCCCAGTGAAGCAGTGGGAACACTCTTCTTTCAATGCAGTTATCTGAGTTGGTAATATACAATTGAGTAATTTTCTTCCTAAATTAACAGCTGTGGAGTTTGCACGTTTTTCTGTATCTTATCTAATGACTATCATTAAGGTCACTTCTACCTCAGAAAATGATGTGTCAGAATTAGATGCAGCACAGAATGAGAACAAACAGGAATGGTCAGTAAAGCACAACTTTCCTATGAAGAGAGACTAATTAGCTCTGAGGTCTGAATGGAGAGACTGAGACAGGATGGAATGAAAAATGATGAAAATGGTGAAATGATGAAAAATGTGAATGGAGAGCAGTTTGCTCAGGGTCTTCACAGTGTGGTAGATAACTGATACTAAATTAGCAAACAGAAATTATTGTTCATGACTGTGTAGTTAAATTGTGACATTACTTACAGCAAGCTACTTCAAAGGCCATGAGGATTAATGAATTGGAGAGATTGTGGAATATAACTTTGTTTATGGCTGCCAAAAAGTTATGATGTGCATGCAGACTTTAGATCAGGACACACTTAAACTACAGAAAGCTGGGGGAGTGTACAGAGGAAAAGATTTAATACTCTTTTCACATAATTAGGATGCACCTAAAAGACAGATAACAGGATGAATAAACCCTTAGTCTGATACAACTGTTCCAATGTTGATGCATTTGAGAGACTTACTGGTAAACTGGAAGTGCAGCTTATGCTTTCTTACTTGTATCTCATTTTTTCCAGAGTCCAGACTAGTGGTAACAGTATGGATTTAGCCACAGTGGTCAAATATGAGATGGCTTTTCTTTTGGCTAAGAGCAATCTGCACTACCTCAAACCTCAGTTTAATTGCTCAGAACCCTGTGAGACATTTCCATTAAAAACTGAGTACCTCACTACTGTGTTACTCTATAGGACATTTCAAACTTCAACTGACGGCAACAGCAGCAGCTGAAGAATGATCTCTCCCAGCTGACACTCCATTTTCATACACAATTTATAAAGCTTAGTGTTCGTATATAGCGATAAACAGATGCTGCTCTCCTCCTCACATGTGATAATGAAGCTGTGACAAAGTAAGGAGTATCTGATGAATAGGAAAAGATGTGGAAGTGTTTTCATTTTTAGGGTCACTTCACCATAGAGGGACTTTGGTGAATTAAACACCTGCACAGTAGGTGACATAAATAGGCTTGAGACACTGTCTTTGATCTCCCTTCTCTTCCTTCGAGCTTTCCACTAACACCTCACAAAGTGGGAAGCGGAGAAACTATCCATCCCATTTAGTCCAGACAAATTCCAGATGTCTACTTTCTCACTGTTACTCCTATTACTAACTTTTTAGGGTTGAAGTGACTGAGAAACAACCACAGCAGACATGGTCAGACCTCCAGCACCTCTCTCTGGGGGAGGCTGGGAGCTGTCACAGCTTGGAGTGGGGAGCCTGGAGAAGCATCCTCGGCCCCAGCAGCCAGCCCTCAGTACTCTCTGGCCCCTTCTCCAGCAAGTCCTTCTGGTACACATTCCTCCAGGCTCTGCTTTGATACCATTCCTGACAAATAAAGAGCTCTTTGCAACCCACAAAGCCCATGCTCACCACCCACAGCCTGCACATTGGAGTCTGCTCTCTGTCGTTGTTTCCTACAGGAAAATGGCTAAAAATCCCTCTGTCAGTGCCACGTTTTTCCACTAACAGGGCCTGTCGTGATTAAGTATTTGCGCACCAGGGAGTTTTCCAAGCTTGAGCAATCCATCTGGCAGCAGTACACAATGCTATAAGATTTGTTTCTGCTGTACAGGACCGAGAGCTGATTTAGTTGCATTAGTCACCAAACAGCAGTACTGCTGGTCTTGGACCCAGAGCACTGGCTGGCCAGTAAGTCTCATGGTTATTTTAACTTTGTTTGTTTGACCTTTTCAGTGGTCCAGACCCCTCGAGGAGCTGAAGAATGCTTCATCCCCCGCTGTTGCCTCTGAAATGCAGAGTGTCTAGGGCCAAGCATTAGGCTAAATATCAGGATGCAGAGGCTGAGTAATAGTTCATCTTCACAAGGGAAAAGTTAGCTTCTTACTGATTGGCTTTAAAGAAATCAGTTTTTAAATAGTGACCAAATTTGATAGGAAAGAAAGAAATGGAGCTGGCAAATGTTTACTGCTCTGAGGACCATTAAACATTTCTTATTTTATTTATTAACTGTAAGATTCCTTTATAGGCAAATAAATTTGCAGACCTGTAGAACAGAACTAAAACCTGGCATTTAGACTCAGATTCAGGATTTCCCAAAGTCTGTGGGTGTTCAACTCATGTTATCCACTGATTCAAGCAAGATAAAAAGAAAGAAGCTGAAAAAATTATGTCCCAGGAGAAAGTTTACAAAGTCCAGGAGGGCTGTCTCAGGTAGATCTTTCAAAGGTACATATTGTATAGTTAATATTCTTACTTGCTACAATTCCTAATCTCATAGACAAAGCATTGCATGAGTTGAAGTCTTCAAATAATACTTCTAAAAAGCTGTTTACTGCCAGACCATTATTTTTTTTAACATCTTGAGTCAAATTCTATCAAACTGCACAGCATCTGGGGAGGAAATTATTGCTCAAACTGCCAGTGTCAGGACAGATGCCAGACGAACTTTGTTCCATAGAAGTAGTATCTCACTCATTGCTATTTGAACAGCACACACTTGTTGGAGGCTTGGAGTCTTGTACTCCTCAGCTTTCAGGAGAGCACTTGTCGAAGCTGAGCTGACACAAGAATTTGTATATGAGAAGCCATAACACAGCTTGCCTTTGACTCCCCTCTTCAACTGGATTACTCTTGTATGGCAGGTTCAAAAAAAAGAGAAAAGCTAGAAGAAGTTTACGCCAAATCATCTGTAAAACTTTGATACTAACAGACAAGTCATATAAATATGGATGAAATAGATAAAATGTACTGTATGATATTTGGTATGCAACTCCATACCCTATTGAATTTGAAAGACCACCAGAAAACCCATAAATCTGATAGCCCAAAACAGTCAAAGTGTAACAAGCCACCAGAAGGATCAGGTCTCTGTTTTAATTATCTCTGCCTTACAAGGTCTTGGCAAATTTTGATGATTATTTTTAAAAGATCTCACATTACTGAGTTTTGAGGATGATAAAGATGATCTGAATGTGCTAATGGGATATTCATTCTTACATCAGCAATGAGCTCCCAGACTGATGTTTCCAAAGTAGGAATAGTTACCTCTAGGGGTAAGGCTGCTTTTAGCTGGAAATACTTTACCGTTTGAAACTTCCTGATTAACACTTCCTGCAATTCTGTAAATAGCTTGGGAGGAAGACATCTGTGTCCAGATAAAAGACATTTGCTGTCAGAGACGTGCAGTTCCCAGAGCAGCGTCACTAGAGATCCCTATGAGGCAAAGGAGATGATTGTGAAAATTATGCCTCCAGTAACACAGGGAGCGAAAAGGACCAACAGATAGTCACATGCAGACCCTGGCTCTGGAGGTCAATCAGTACTCTGGTAGACTATCTGGTAAAAAATTAAATAGGAAGAAATATGACATTTAAATTCCTCCAAGTTTGTTTTTGCTATTTTACTGACCAAGGAGTCAGGACAAGCAGCTGTGTTTTTAAAATTCACACTTTTATGGTGTGAAATTGCTTTACAATCTAAGGGGAGGGAAAGGAGCTGAGGTTTGGTTTTGGCAGAAAGTTAACTTTTCAGACTAAACTTTTTTTAGCTAACTAAAACATGATAACCTTTTTTCCTGTACTGCCACATAAAAATATATGCTGTGGCTCTGTCCCAGCTTCTGAGGTTAAGAGCTACAACTCCAGCTCCACTCTGAAAAGTTACTCTGTAAAAAAAAACACATCCGTATTTATTGGTTCTCAGTCACTCAAAACTCAAATCTGCTCATTTAAAAATAAAAAGATGTTTTTTCTAGCTGCCAGTGCTTAAACTGCACCTGGCTCACAAATCATCTCTCACAGACTTCAGCTGCACCTTAGCTGTGAGGCATCTTGCTGGGACAGGATTATGGATGAGGCAGTCAGTGCCAAGAGGAACACAGCCTGTCTTTCACAGCGCTGAGAGGGTCTGCAGGGCTGGCAGCCTTATGAGACCGCTTTTTTTCACTCATAACCTACATGCATTCCATCCACCGGTCAGCTGAATCACTCTGGAATTCACCTGTGGTGGTGGCCAATATCCCAAAAGCAGAAGTGAGAGGTGGTGCATGTTCATCAGGCAGTTAATGGAAAAGGTCACTGTTTTCCCTTTAATGTACTGAGCCGCCTCCCTCACAACACTTCTGACTTTCTCTCCAGTGCACTTCTTGGCAGAGACAGTGCTGTTATGTTACATGAACTGCGAAAACCTACCAGAGGGAAGAAATTATCTCCATGGGTAATTGAAGTGATTCTGTGTATTTTTTTCATAAACTTATAATGGAAAGTCATCTCAGAAGACAAATTCCTCACAGCTTTCTAGTGCACCAGGAAAAAGTGAGGGCTCTGCAGGGCAGCATATATCCGAAGAAAGCAGTTGATCCCATGGCTGCAGCTATGGGGAAGACATGTATCAAGGGAGCCACCAGCCCGACCCTAATGCCGCCAACCACCAGGCCTATCTACAGGAAATGCTCAGACTCTGCTGCTGGAGAGGCTGGGGCTAGGGAGACACTAGAAGATCCATGGGGAATGCCAAGCCTATACTATGTGCAGAGGTGGAAACATGGAGCAGTGAAGACAAAGGCTGAAGCAAGTTCCAGGAACCAGGCTGAGACCACAAGCACAGATGCACCTATAGTTGGGCTGGGCTGGGCTCAATGAAAAAAAAATAGAAAAGAAATGGGGAAAAAATGTGCTAGTTCGGTCTTGTTTGCAGGGAGTTTGAAGGCTCCATCAGAAGTAGGAAGGGAGCTGGTTTTGTTGAGGTAAGCTTTATGCTGCTATCCAAATCCACAGCAGGGACTGCATGGTGGGATCTCTGTTCTGGGGCAATGTGAGCAGGGTGGGGTCTCTACTCTGAGGCAGAGTGAGCAGACCTCAAAATCTTTTAGCTTTATCTATGAGCTTTCTTTGCAGTTTAACTCCTTCTGCTTGCCTGAGCAGTGATGGTGGTCTCTTAGCCTGTTTTCCTCTGCCTTTGCAACTTGTTATATTTATCTTTCGTAGTTCTTTGGATGACTTCTTCCTCTTGTCTATGCTCTCTCCTATAAAGTTTTACCTTCCAGATCTGATTTTCCCTTTCAGAAAAAGAATAGTTTTCCTCTTTCATCTATGTATGCATAACTGTGCCTATAACTAATAACAGAGTTCAGTACTTTGTAATACAAGGTCAATTTCCTTGTATTACAAACATGCCTAAATGTCATATACTGAACTGTTTCAATCTGTGCTCTCAGCAGAATAAGAAACTATTTTGCTTAATAACTGCTCATTAAAATTAAATCAGTTATGCTTTTAAATGGATGAGGTCTTTTACTGGAGGGGCCAAATCCCCTAATATAGGGCTAACCCTAGTAAAGGCCATCTGAGTGCTACCATAAATTGTTTTTAAATGGGAAAGCCAATGAAAAGAATTGTTGTGTGGCTAATAAATGGATTGTCATCTTTAATCTATAAAAACTAAACCATTCTCTCTTCCATTAGGAAGGAAGGTGTAATTTATCAACCACTACATCTTTAGGGTGTAAGAGTTCAAGACGGTCTCTGATGATGCAAGCACACTTTTTGCACAATGCTGAACCAGGAGAAAGTTATTTCATTTCTATTTTGAGATTAAGAGGCAAATAAACCTTTATCATGGATCCTAGGAATACACATTGTTTCCAATTCACTTAAATGTCAGTAAACAGTGTCATGCTTAAAAAAAAAATAATTTTAGAAGATATAATAGAAGGCAAGAGAGACTAAGACAGTTCGCACTGCTAAGGAAAAGATAATGCCTTCTAATTAGGATAAAGCATGTGGCTGTGAGGCATGTGGGACCAGCCTCTCTTTTAACCTCACCAATGGCACAAAGGAAGAAGAGGCTTAGTTACTACCAGCTGCTAGCTGGTGCTGGCACTATGTACTATGGAAATTAGGGGTGGGGGAGGGGGTGTCCAAAGGAGCAGGGGGAAAATGAATGCCACAAGATGGATGCAGATACACTGTTTGTTGGTTTTGTTTCATAACTGCCATAGTTTTAGTGAGCACAAGACTATTGACTTCAGCCTAACCTGACCTACTGGCGGCTGAAATTTCTACCACCTCTTATTTTAGGAAGATTTACCAGAGCACCATTGTTTTAAGTCACTGCACAGAAGTGACAGCATTTGTAAACAGATGATGGTGAATTACCAGTGGGAATTATTTCTCTTACTTATGGTACTGTTGGAAGGTAATATGCATCTGGTAACTGGTGGCTTCAGGAATCCAGCAAGAGCAGAGGGACTAGAGAACCTAATCTTCATCCCACTCTTCATGCCCAGCAACAGCTTGACTTTTGGTGGACATCTTTGTGGCTAGTATAGAAATCATGCTGTTTGCATTGCCCTTTCAATGATATACTGAGACACCACATTTGTTGAAACAAGAGGCTGGGGTATAAGAAGAGGAAAGAAAAGGAGGAGAACAGGAGCTTTCTCATACATGGAAGTATCAGTGCCCCACACTCATTCCATTACCTTCTGCAACATTGATTGTATCTCCAAAGCTCTCCAGCAAATACACTCCTCCAATGCAGTCTACATTTATTTTTTCACAAAAGCATCTATTAAGTTATGATTAAAACCAGAATACATCACTTGTGACAACTCAGTCTAGGATATCAAAGGATCAGTTTGGTAAAGCCAGAACACACTCTTGAGATGGGTACTGATTTTTGGGGAGGAAGCTGCATCCAGTTTCAATTTCTGCCAGCACTCACAGATGCACCAACAGATAATCCTTGCAAATGTAGCCAACTACCTGGCTAGACAGAGCTTCAGCTGCTCCAGTGATACTCTCCTCATAGAGGAGGGGACTCCATGCACTCCATCCTGCCTGCCAGCCTTCTTCAGGATGTGCTCGACAGCTTCAATGTTGGGAACATACTTAACATGTTTTAGAATGATAGCTCTTTAAAAATGGAAAGAAAACAGGTGTCTGTGCTTTTTTCCTTTCTTTTTTTTTTTTTT
>VXBA01004174.1:605729-656004 GCA_013399895.1 Serilophus lunatus | reverse complement strand
TTTTTTTTTTTTTTTTTTTTTTTTTTGTCTCTCTCCCATATGTTGAGTAAAGAACTGTGCAACTACGATGCTCTCTTCTCCCTAGCTTTCCCCTCTAACAGACATCTTCAGAATTCAATCTGGTCAAAAAAAGCCAGAAGTACTAAAGGTTTCTTTTCCACTTCACAAAAGTGTAATCTTTTACTGGCAACCAACAAGATCATTCATCTGTTGCTTATCATCATGTTTCATGGACTTAAGAACATTTCAAGCACCTCTTTTTATGGAATGCGGAACAGACATAGTGAATTTGCTGTATCACTCGCTGAAGATTTAAGACACACCTACGATAAGCCAACATACAACAGCTTTTGTTTAGTTCTATGCAAGAATATTTTATTAATTTTCTCTATTGTGAAAAAAATGCTTTCACAGGAATACAAAAGGCATCCAACATTTTTCCAGTATTAAGACATGAAATGTATGTATCTTGGCTTAGAGTTTGTTGAGTCTCACCACAGGACCTATGCTTGGCAGAGTTTTGGGGGCTTTGGTTTTTGTTTGTTTTTTTTTTAAGTGTATATACCAGTAATAAAGGGCCTAATGAAGGAAGGACAGAGTCCTATAATGTCTAGGATTTAGTGAGAAGAATGCAGGACACCATGTTTGTGCACTATTATGTTACATGTGCAAGTGATTTCTGAACACAGCTACCTCTACCTTACCCAAAGACTGATGTGATGAAAAAGCACAAATAATAGTGCGAGCATTTTGTACAAGCAGGCGTGCAGGAATCTCAGTCTCATAGGTTGGACTCAATGATTTCACAGGTCTTTTCCAACCTATTCGATTTTGTGATTCAGTTTGGAAAATGGCTGGCAGTGAACTGTGGGTGATGAGCTGTACAAATGGGCACACCGGTGCTTAGCCTGGCTCTGTGATTGAGGTGCAGAGCTGCTCAGGCTGCTATGTGTTGCTGCAACATCTCTGGGGGGCTTTCCTGCTGTGGCAGTCAGCATCCTACTCTGAGACAGGCTCCAGATAGTCACACCATGCTCTGCACCATGGCAGGAGCCTCCCCAGAACTGGACAGCTGAGAAAAGCACAGCAAATATGTCCAGTCACAGGGCACTGGGCCAGATTTTTGGCTCTGGCCTGGTTTTGCACTGGGTGTAACAGCTCCTGGCTGAGTTCTGACCTGAGCTACTGGATTGTCTCTGTGTTGTGCTGACAAATCTGTTGTGCTGGTAACATTTTTTTGCCCAGGACTCTTGCCCAGAGCCTCCCCAAAGCCAAGCAGTGCTGTGTTAGTAGGGCAGTTGGAGGGAATGACCCCATCCATAACTTAAATACGGAAAACCACAGGAATTCAGTCTTTAGGGTGTTGACTGCTATACTTCTAGAAGTACTGAACTGTCTGTTATGATCATACTGACTTTTCATCTTGATACTAGACTCAGTTCTACATTATAAATACTGCAAGAAGTCTCTTAGGGGTCCCATACGATAGAGCATTAGTTGATGGCCACATGTCTCTTCCCCTTACCTAAGTAAATGTGAAAGAAGAGCTACAGAAACAGACTTCCAGCTCAGGGAAAAATAGATACACAAATTAAAAAGGTGATATAGGAGTCTAACACATTTTTGTAACTAGAAATTCTTTTCATTTGAAAGGAAATGACATAGTCCTATATAGAATATATATATTCTATATGGATACTGCATGCATGTAATCCTACATGTAGTTCGACGTAGTTTGTATAATTTTCTAGTAGTGACCTAGGCAACTTATCCAAGGTCCATGTCCCATGCATGCCTAACTGCTTCTTGCTATGTCTCTACATTTTCTTCATCACTGAAATTCACAATATACACTAAAACATCCATTGCCAAGAGAAATAATGTTCCTCAAGGTGTTTTTAGTGATAAAATTTGAGAGTTAGGGCTCTAATGCTAAACTAATTTACAGTTGCTTTTGGCATTGTAAGCAGTAGAGCTATGCGTGACGACTTAGGTAAAGTTAAAAAAAAAATGCTTTTGCATTCATTTTTATCAAACCTTCCATAGAGGAAGTAGGCAGCCTGCAGAGAATGTGTTGGAAACTTATTTCAAAGACAGGTTATAGATTATCGAGGAGAGACACAGTAAAATGTAGGATGAATGAGCCCTCTCAAAGCCAAAAGATTTTGAAGGAAAAAGCTTAACCAGTTGGAAGAGGACAACAGATGATTTTGTCAGCTTGAATCAAGCAGAAAAGTGAAACACAGTTTCCCAGGAATTCATGAAAAGAGATATTTAAAAAAAAATAAAAGAAGGAAAGTAAGGATGCTGTATCCAGATGGTCAAAATCACACAGTGAAAAACTCTTCAGTGAGTGGAGATTGCCAGCATTTTCAAAAGTGGTGATGTCAAGCCTCACCAGCCAAGGAACTGTTGATGTGAGCAGTAGCTGTGCAGGAGGCATCAGTAAAACATGTTAAGCACCACATCACTCACTAGATGTCATTTCCTACTGTCTCAGTGCTGAAAGCTGCCATTTTCAGAGTGAAACAGTAAAACTGAGCTGCTGACCTCCACAGCTATTCAAGAGAGATTACTGGCAATTTTTTGTAACTAGAAGTAGTGATTTCCACTCAACCTTTTCCCCTTTTTTTATTTCTTTTTAATTCTTACATTTCCTGGACAGAATGTCTTAGAAATTTTGAAAACAATAACACAGATATAAATATTGGCACTGAAATCTCTGAGTTGGAGAGGAAAACAGAGCCAGTTCAGAAGTTCCAGCTCGAACTCCTTGATGTTCTAGATGCCCTCTTGAGAAAACAACATATAGTTCTGTTAATGCTGAGGAGTGAAACATTAGGAGCCTCTGGCAGTCAAGGATTTCTGGGCATAAAACATCTAGCTATCTAAAGCTTTCCTACCTCAAACAGTAAAGGTCTAAGTATAGCTCTTATAACTACATTACTGGGTCTTCAAGTACTGGTTTTGACTACTCCAGCTGTGGCTGCTGGTTTAAAATTCCAGGTAGAAAATTTTCCCTTCTGTGCTATCTCCTAAATCTCCCTTCTGGTCCTCTCTTCTATCAATGTTTTTTCACATAAAACCTAAACATTTACCTACAGTTCCCTATTTGTAATTCTGGGTCCATGACAGCCACTCATCTGCCTAGACTGCTGATGTGAGGCTGAAGTACTTTCGGTGTGGGTTTTGGTTAGGTGGGATCTTGCTGCTGTTTTCATGGACAAAGTCCACTTCCTGTCTTCCTTTCATTCCACCATAATTTGGGAAGGAGAGACCCAGCTCAGCTGTGGGGGAGCAATAGATTAGGAGGAATGGATTCAAATCCATGAACCAGCTGATTCATACAAAACGACTGACTGAATAATGAACATTTAAAAATAAATCACCTTCTATTTTGGAAAAGATGAATGAGTTTTCAGTTCCTGACTCTAGAATTTTTTCTAGATCTCCCTGAAAAAATGTTGAGCTCATCACAAATATACTGAAAAGAATAATTTATTAACATATTTTTGAGAAATTTATTTCTGTTGAGATATACCAAGTAAAATCAGTTTGATTGTACAATCAGGCTGATTCAGTGCTCTAAGTGGAAAATATATATAAATATATATATATTCTTATCTTTAGGTATGTTTTCTGTATTAGTTCAACTAAAATGGTCAGCAGTAAAACAGTTAAAAATGTTAACAGTCTGTCTGTCACCTTTAGAATACAGAATCAGTATTGTATAGAGATAAACAGGTCATACCAATTGAAAGTTATTCTTTTGATTGTCTTTGGTCTCTTGAACTAAGACTACATCAGTTCTGTCTGATTCATATCTTCAAGGATTTCTTCACAGACATGACTCTGAGGAACATAATTTTATTTTAAATGGGATGTAAGACTTCAAAGCACTGGCTTGATACCAAATTTAATAGTGACATAAAGTATTCTGTGAATGCAGCACAAGAAATTTAAGAATTTGACTGAATCTGCCCTTCTTATTCCATCTTCTTGCTTTCTCCCTGCCATAGTAAAGTTCAGGTTGGTATTTCTTTACCTAGCATGCAGTAAACTAACTTCAGCTGTCACGTCTCAACTCCTCCTGCCTCTTTTTTAATATCTCTGTGAAATATTTATTGCTATTTCTTATATTTGTATCCCGAGTGGCATGGGGTTTTGTTTACATCTTAACAGAATTAAGTAGTAGAATGTGTTTGCATATGCCTTACAGGCATGCTCTTGCTTGGGCTTCTCAGGTATTAATTACAGCTGCTGGTGTTTTTTAACCAAAGGTCTATGCTTCTGATAGAACAGTGTTTTACAATACATAATGAGAGAGAATGTGTAATTTGGGGACAATTCAGCCAGCTAAAGTTTACTTCTCTGCAGTAATAAACACATTTCCCATCTTTCTTCTCTTGGTGTGATTCACAATTCTGTACAATCCCCTACAACAAGGTGTAGACACAAATTAGTCACTTAATCTATCTTTACCAGATTAAAACCTGTTTGCCTGTCCTTAAATTTGCTGTCAAAAGATTTGTGATTTGTTGTTAAAATTTCGGAACAATGAAGTTAACACTGCAAAACTTTATTTACAGGTGAACATGTCCCTTCAGTGCAAAATGTAGGAGACAAGTGTGGAGCCTTCCTCTTGCCTCAAAAAATTTAAACTTGCATCTGCCACTTTTCTGCTGAGCTCCCTGGTTCAGAGCCTAGTGGTCCCGCCCTCGGGCCCAGGGATGTTCAAGCCTTTATGCAAAGTGGAGCACCTTTAAAGAGGATTAGAGTGGGCATGTCACCCATGGGTGAGAGGGAGCTGAGCCCTCATGTCCAATTTTCTTTGTGCATTGAACAGACTGATAAGAATCACCACTGTAAACAAAACCTCTTTTTATGTCTGTCTGGCACCCAACAAAGTTTTTGTCAGTCTAATTTTGTGACAAGAAAATGAGTATTGCAATCCAAACCACATCCACAATTTGTGCATATCGTGACATATTTTTCCCTTAGAAGTAATGAGAGGATTAAGTGTGTGGAATTGAATACAATTAAATGTCTCTTCTGAGCGGTTCTGAGAGTGGGTATGTACTGCTAAATGACTGTTGCAGGAAGCAATTCATGGCCAAGTGGTGCAAGATGCATCCTGTCGGTCCTCCTAGTGCCTGGATCGCCTCTGAACAGAACGTTCTGTGGTGTTCTTTCCTGCAGCTCCTCGGGGCCTTGTCTGCTGCGATCAAGCATTAGGAAGTGACAAGTAGGTTTGAGGGAGTTTTGGATTTGGGCTTTTTTGCCATTTTAGAGCATCTGAAGCAATCTGGGCATTACAGCCCATGAAAACCACTGATGGTTTTCAGCATGAAACTGATGGTATTGTCACACGTGATGATGTTATGTGAGGAATATTTTGTGGTAAAAAACCTGCTAGAATAATGTCAGAAAACTGTGCAGAGTGGAAAAAGCCACATTTGGCTACATGTCTACATTGCCCTTTGGAAGCAATCCATGGAGTGAAATATTTTCAGAACTGCACCTGCTCACCTCCTGGAGAAGGTTGTCAGATGTACTCCCACAACAGGGACCTCACTAGCAACTGAAGAATAGACCTCATCCAAGCTGCAGTGCTAGTGCTTACTGCATGGCTAGTTTTTTTTCTAATTCAGCAGCAGGGGTGTGTCCAATAAACCTCAATAGAGGCCAGGAGATACAATTTCTGTTGTTGCAGAGGAAAACTGCAATGACAGAAAACAGACTGCAGGAGGAATTTTGCTTCCCAGTTTATGTAAAAAGGCTGTTTATTTGAGCAATAGGATGCTAATGGATTGGGAAAAGAGAAACAGATATGACTTGCAGTTTTTAAAAAATATGTACTTTTACTATGGCTGATCATTGTTTTCTTCCTATCCTCTACATCATCACAGAAAATTGTTTTACATTTCAGGAAAAAGAAAAAATCCTGACTTGGAAAGAGAGGTGTTTTATGTGATCAAAGACATGCACTTCTTTTTGGAAAGCAATTTTTATTTATATGATCTTGGCTGCAGAAGCCAAGAGTTAATAATATGTAGCTGTACCCGTTGCATACAGAGTTTTATTCACTGAAAATAATGGCAGAAACTGCAAATATAGCAGAGAGTTTTTCTGTATGTCCTTCAGATTTTATAATTGGCTGGGATTTTTCCTGGAGTCAGTCCACACCACCTTCAAGTTTATTCAAAGTGGTGAAATCTTGTCCTAACTCTGTAATTAAAGCCTCTTGACTTTTTATGTTCAAGTTTATAGGACAGAAGTTTTTAAAGTAATAAGATGGTTATTTATTCAGTAAAATGTGTATACATATCTTTTAGAATATATCTAGTTCTTGATATCTGAACATACTCAGGCATGAGATCTCACTGGATCAAAACTGCAAAGCCATTAGACTTTGCTGTTACACAATTACAGAGCTGGGAAGCATAGTGCTCCCTGGCAAAACTTAAATACCTCCTATGTGTAGAAAATACTGTGGAAATGCACAGTACAGAGAACAGTAGCTTTATTTTCTTCCAATCTACTTATATGACTCCAGCCTTCACTCTTTTCTCTTTTTGGTCCTGCTATGCTTTTTGCCAGCTGTCTGATCCAGATGACTCAGTCATTCATGCTTGGAAGATCTTCTATTAACCACTGTCAACTTTCAGTTCATCATTTCCTCTGCCATACTGTCCCCTTCTTAATTTCCATTGTCCTTGATTGTTCTCTTTGATTCTATGATTCGTCTTCCTTTCAGATCATCTTAGGTTAAGATCAAAGCTTTTAACTATCCTCTCTATCTATCTTAATCCATATCATATCCACACCTTTCTTCTGTCCCTTGAAATGTCTATTCCTTAATAAATGCACAGATAGATACTCTTTACTTTTCTTATCATTTGTGGTTTTTACTTATGCCTTTTATTGCTCAAGTTATTAATATATATCAGGTTCAATCACATCTCCATAATGTGGTATTCTCTGGGGGTTTAAATTTGAGGCTTCATTAGGATGGGAAACTCCACTGGCATCCTTCACTCCCTTATATTTCCAAAGGGACAAAAAACTGGACCTAATTCCACAGTTACTGCCTACTCCCATGTTCTGCTTAAACTGTGATCAGAGAAAGAAGGATAAATAAAAGTTACCAAAACTTAGATACAAAATAAGTACCAGGAGTTTTTTGAGCTGAATGCATGGCTAAGCAGAGCAGATTGCAGTGAATTGGTAATGCTTAGAAATAGCCAAAGTTGTAGAATGTGGTAGTGGCGCTACTCAAGGCTAATACCCAGATGTAAGGGCTCAGAGACTGGCAGGATGGCTAAATGCCTGAAGAAGAAAATAGGAAAAGAATATGGAAAGGATAATTGAGTAATTTTTCCTACTATATTAACAACTAAAGATCTATGGAGTGCAAGGGCGGTGGACTACAATATTAGCTTGGACAGTAGTCTGATCTGAAGTGAAACTGCAAGACAACAGACTGATGATAAGTGCATTTGTGTTCATAGCTCATATTGCCCAGAAATGAAGAGTGGAGGCAGGCAACAATGACAAGGTCCAAAGAAAGCTGGGGAGGACAGCAAGAAATGTCCAGAGGAGTGAGCAGGAAGGAAAGGAAGGAACCAAAGCTGGATGTGAAAGCTGGAGGGCACCTGGCTTCAGGCAGAGGCAGCAGTATCCACAGAACTTGGCTGGTCACTACAGAAGTTCTGCACCCAGCACTGGATTGAGGAAATGGGCACCTGACAACAGCAGCCTGCCTATTCTGTTAGCAAGAACCTAAGTTTTCTAAACTTTCAAAGGAATATTAGTGTTTCTAAATCACTTCTAACCCACACAGGAAAGGCCATATGTGAAAGCTGAGTATTACAGCTTAATCTGCATCCCTGATGTACAAGTTTTGCTTATCATAACTAATTTGTTCATTCTTCCTATGTTCAGAAACCATTTTCATGATAGATATATCTGTAACATCAAAAAAAAAAAAAACGAAAAAAAGGAATTGCAGTCCTATAAGCTGTTATTTCTTTAGTCAGCTGGATTGTATTCAAGTAAATATGCGTTATCTTAAAACGAGAATTGATACACTAAAAGATGATAAAAAGCTACCATTTTGTAGTATAAAGCGAATTAAAATGCAATGCATAATAATGTCCTTTCATGTATAAAGCTGCTTTGCTTTCAAAACAATGACCCTGCAACTTGAGTTAGAAAAATCCATCCAGTCATTCAGCTACATTAATATAATACAATGAACAGAGGACATAAAACATAATTTTATTTTCCCTTCTTTTTTTGCTTCTATTACTAATAATAGTAAGAAGAAAAACTTGTTATGCAAGCTAAGTTATTCAGTAAGCTAGTCATAATTCATATAGAAAGAGAATATTGATTTTTATAAAAAGCCTGAAATGAGAAGATAAAAAGCATACTTTTGTCACATAGGTTTTGGAGGCTAACTACTTCAATCACATTCAGACACAGAAACTACACTTCTAAAAAGAAAAATATATTGATAACCAAATTGCAAGACCATGACACATTTATCTCAGTAATAAAATTTCTATCATGAAAATGACAATGGATTAAGGGGGGGGGAAGGACATTTGTACTGGACAGAATGATCCATTGAAAGAAAATAATAGATGTAAATTTCAGTCTAATTTCTTGATTTTTCTATGGCAAAATCAATGAATGATCTATGGTGTATAGTAAATTAGTTAGTTACATAAGATCTCAAACCCCATAAAGGATGTAAGATTTGATTTTACAAATCAGTTCTGCTTGTGAGAAGTTTTGCAATAATAAGTACTAGTGATTAAAATGTCAGCATGAGAGACTGCAGCAGATTCTACCATTCTAGTAACAGAATGTAATAATTACCTGCTTGGAAAGCTCACATAATAACAAATATGAATTTCAAATTATTTCAAAGACTGATTTAAACTCAAAATTAAAAAGGAGCATTAAGTTACAGCAAGGTGGGCTCCATATGGGGCCTTTTTTTAATCAGAACATACTTTACAGCTGCCTTTGCAGCAAATTTACCACTCTGCCAGCGAGAGAACTTATGTTTGGGGACAGTGTCAGATTGTGTGTCTGGCTTTTGCAAGAATTGCACATGTTCTGAACATGATGCAGTTGCAATTTCTTAAAATACTCTCTATATTCTCAGTTATTTGCATTCTTCAACTCCCAGCCAGCCAAATCCCAACAGGACTTGACAGTTTCAACGACAGCAGTTTCTTCTCACTTTCTATGGCATAACACAAATGACAGCAGAATTCCTTCAGACTTTACCTTACCTGTTAATGTACCACTTGCTTACAATATAAGATCCAGTCCTTTCTTCCTGATAAGTCTAGTATTACTATTTTAAAGTGTGAAAGTAACATGTTGCATCACTCAGCAGTGACAGCTTTAATCTGAACTCTGCAGTGGCAATATTTGATAGTCTTCTTTAAAAGATAAAGTGGCGTTATGCATATTTCATATTTAGACTGTTGGAAAGAAGTGGAAGCCAAAAATTTTGGGGGCTATGAATCTGGAAATTTTCTTACTGTAACTTTTTTTTTTTTTTGCATTGTTTTCCTGTTCAGCATCTCCTCCCTACATTTAGTTTTCATTCAGCTAGCACTGCTTGCAAGAATACAGCTTGTCCCATTTTGTTGTTGTTATGGCTATGCTCTGCACACTACAGGACTTCTGATATTTTTTGAATCTTAATTTTTCAATACTTTTTATTTGAAGCACTGCAGTCTGTGAAGCAACTTCCTTTAAAATTCCTTCTAGTTGGACGCACTGCCTAAGCAGGTATGTGATTATTGGTTGTAAGATGGAGACAACGTTACAAATCATGTTCAGAGTACAAGCATCTGTCAGCCTCTCTGAGGCAAAGAACTGAGTTGTATACAGTGCGTTCAGTGTCTCATCTCAACTTCTCACCACAAACATCCCCAATGCATTAGCATGTTTTCATATTCACCCAATAAAGGACATTTAGAGTTAAAATTTGGAGACACCGGACAAACTTTGATAATTATCCCCTCACTGACTTTAGATAATCTTTGCCTCTCTCTGACATAGCATGCAGTGTTGCAGGAGGGAGTAGATCTCTACTCACTGTAGAAATCACACTATGAGTAATTTCCCTTGAAAAACATAAGACAATGATGTAAATGTTATAAAATGTTTCACAGTCACTCTGCCAAACTTCTTTGGGATCTTCCAGCCTTGCTTTAATTTACAAAAGTCTTGAGCTATGCAGAAAAACAGCACGTGGGGTATTAATGTGCCTTCACCATTTCCTATTCAAAAACTCCCACCATGAAGCAATGTTATCACAAGTCTTCTGATATTATATTGCATTTTTCTTCTCAGAATTTTCCCTGTCATGAAACTGTTAAATTACTGTCATCACCCCCTCCTAGTTTTGGTTGTTTATTTGTATTCCATCTATTTGATGCAAAAGACCTTTAAAGTAGAGTCAAAGGATGAAAAGTAGAGGCATTCCAGTGGGAGGAACAACCGTCTGATTGAGGTACAGTAAATATGCGGGACTGTCTTCAAGTGAGTTGTGGCTCTGCCCCAACAGCAACCCATATGGAAAATGGATTTAGATTTCTATGTCCTCAAGCTCAGAGAAGTTTAAATGTCTCGTCTGTAATACAAGGTGAGTTGCAGTTACATGAACTTCAGCTGCCAATTAGTTTGATAGATAATTAATAGTTATTTAAGTCTTTTATTCATTATATGCTCTCTTAAGTATTTAAAGAACACAAGTGAAAGGCCTTTGCAAAAAGATAAAATACACTGAGTTGCAAAATGCATGTAGAAGAGAATGTATCCTCTGTAATAAGAGATGAGTGTTTGTCATTACTTCAATGAAGGGGCCACAGAAACGTCCTGCAGCCCCCCATTAGACTAACAGTAAATCTATTGTATACGTATATAACACATAGTCATTTTTCCTTAGGAGGATTCATGTCTGGGTTAAGTCCAGAGGCTAAAAATGAAGGCATTTCCATATTTCTGAAGCCGAAGGCATCAGGAATTTAAAAAACAAAACAACAAAAAAAACAATCCAGCTCTTGATGCCCCATGTCTCTAAAATAGTATCTCATCCCTACAACAAATATGCTCCTTTGGTTTTGGCTGAGGGCCTGGTCTAATCACGATTTATTTCCTCCTAATATTTATGTTTCTGGTTAAAAGGAGAAGAATTTTCAAGACACCAGTGTATAGTTTTGCACCTACTTTCCCCATCTTAAACAAACATGCCACATTTATGTTATAGAAGATAGGGATATTTTGGTCACTTGTGTTAGCAATACATGCAGTAATAAAGAGCGGAAAAATTTTAGCTTTCCATCTTAAGAACAGTTAGAGATAAGAGGCTGTCATTTGGAAGGGAAGCTTGAATGAGGATAAAAGATGCAGTTTATCCTCTAACTACAATGATCCATAACCATATGAAAGCTCATGACAGAACACTTAAGCCAATAACAATTAAAGTAATTATTAAAATATTATTTTGAGGAGGAATTCTGTTCTTGCAGAGACAAACAAGCCAGTTAAATCTTTGATGGGAGAATCACAGTTTTGATCCTGTATCATAATTTCTTTCACAGCACTTGCATTTCATACATATGCATTAGCACAGTGCTCAAGTTTTTTCCTGACCTGGGATCAGACACACATGATTGCAGCAAGAATAATCCCTCGTCACGTTATGCTTGGCACAGGGAACACAGGCTGAAGTCCAGAATACTGGTGATGCAGCTGGTGCAATGTGCAGATTTTGGAGCAATAGCCTTGAACTGCCACCCTTTTCTGGTTATTTGTCCTGAAGGAAAGAAAGATTTACATGCCACATGATCTCCTTATGTATTTGAGGGTATTTGTTACGCAATTCAGGCTGAGATTTCCTACCCAGATATCCATCTATCATCTCCCATCCTTTGGCCAACATAAGACTGAAAATGTAAGAGGTCTGTAACTCATCTTAGGATATAAACTGAGACTGTCACACATGGCCCTTGAAACAGTCTGCTGTCCATGGATAAATGCCATGAAATAAAAAGGCAAGGCTGAGGAGAAGGCAATATGACCCTTGTTTTTCATAAAGTTGCAAAAATAATCCTTTTGTTTTATGCTGTTTGAATACAAAAAAGCGACAACACTTTAAGCAGATCTTCAAAAGATGCTATGTACTCTTCTTGTGAAGGCAAATGACACATGTTTGAGCCTGCTTGTGTTGAGATAAAAAGAAAGGGGAAAAAAAAGGTGACATGATGACATCTTTTGAAAGAGCCTCCCATTAGGGCAATAGGAGCTGCCTTTACAAGGTGTGATGTTAAAGTCTGGCTTAGCTCAATCAGCAGCACATGTGAAATCCCAGTGAAACAGCTAAGGTCGCTGCAGCAAGAGTCGAGGAAGTAAAATACAGTGGCAACAAAATAACACCAGCAGCAACAACAGTCATTTTTTTGTTTCATCTAGCAACAGAAATAAGACTAGTTGGTCGTAATTGTTGCTCTGTTTTTTTTTTAAACTCAGGTCTCTCAATCAGGAGAATATTCCGTCGAAGACCCATCATAATAAAAATATCTGCTTTCTTTTTCCACAAGAGTTGGAAGTAGTATGATCTAAGACTGACAACCCCAGCATCTGGGAATGCTTAAAGCGATTCACAGTTTTGCTTCAGTCATGTGGCTCTGAACAAAGACTGGAGAAAGATCAGTTCAGAGGAAGCCTTGATGTTGAGTAAAACTCAATAAATTGAGCAAGGAGACTTTGATTTATTTGCATTCATTCATTATGAATGAATTACATTCTTTCTCCTCTTGCAAATGCTTGGCTGCTATTTTTGTGTAAATGTTCATGACTATGTTAATTGGATTGTATCTTTTTATATTCATTTTATAGATTTTATTGCTCTACTTTAGAGGTCCTAAATAATTGATTTTTATAGTATACTTCTTCAACAGGAATTTTCATAAGCATTATCTTCCAGAAGTATTTTGTGTAGTTTTAAAAGAAATGCATACTTCATTCCAGAAATACTGTTGCCAAAGAATCTAATTTAGAAGTGTAGGAAAATACTTTATGATATGCAGAGCTACTTGCTGCTTTCCGTATTTCACGTTTTAACAACAACATGAAACTGCAAGAGTAACAAGAATTAATTACTTCAGTGAGAGCTATTCTTACTCAATTAAAAATTTGAAAGGTTCCATGTTTCCCACAGTTATTCTGAAAACTGGTACTGAATAAAACTCCTAATCTGACTGTATAGAATCAAAATGAAACTTTACTTACAACTTAAATGCTTTCAGGTTTATATGTGCATATGTTAAGGAAAGGGTCGGAATGCAAGATTCTGTATGTGGCTGTCTGAGAAATCAGTCAAAACTAAGTTGGAAAAAGAACTGTCTGAGCAGTTGCAATAAGCTGCCTGAACCATCTAAGTCAGCATTTTGCACCTGCAAGTACATCATATATGTCTGTGTGCATACTCATATACAGGACAGTGTTTTCACCTTTGGTACACCACTTTTTACCAGTCCCTCATGTGAGGGAAGAATTATCAGATATTGTTCTAGCAATTTGTATATTACTCTGTTGCCTTGATGTTTTAAAATTTTGACCTGCCATTTTGGTTCTCAGCAATGTATCACAACTCTGCAGTTAAAAGCCTGGTGATAAAACTGAATGCCTTAAAGACCAAGTTACCTATGCAGCAAAGGCAAACAGTTCTAAGGGATATCCCTTTGGCTGTGGCTCATGAGGAAAGCTTGTATCAACCAAAATGTGTGCTTCTGTTTTGTGATTGGAAGCATCACGACATTGGTAAATTAAGGAGGAAAAAAGGCAGTTTTATGCAACACATGCACAGTACTGTAACAAGTCATAAAGGAGGTTAGAAGATGAAGTAACCTGATTTGCAGACTTTGCAGTAAACTTTATCTTGTGAGTCAGTCGCTTTTTTGTACATTGTTTTTTCCAAAATTTGACATAACACATATAATGACATCCCTGTGGCAGATTATACAAAAACAGCCAATGCAAAACTCTATTGTCAGTTAATACCACTTTCCCAAACAAGGGATTTGTGCCACAGAGCTCGACATTTGATGGCTTTTTGCTATGTGAACAAACAGTTTTTCTGAAATGCTTTGATTACATGCAATCTGTCTATGAATAATTCAGTAAACTTTCAGACTGTGAATTGTTTCATGCGTAAGGTTTGAGATAAGCTAAAAAAATACAGGGCCAAATTTACTGACGGATTTACCTCAGTAGGAAGGAATTTCCTTCTTCTCCTCTATAAGTATAAATCATCCATCCCTCCACTTTGCACACCACACTAGGATCTCTGTCTCCACGTTTGGTGCACCACTCTTCCAGTTCCTCATGAGAACTTGCCTCCCACTTCTTATTTTTATCTTCGCTTTGGCTTTCACTTTCCTTCTCCTTTCACTCCCTACCCCTACCATTTAAACCAAACAAGTTGGAGAGTTGTCTTACAGTGGTTGGAGCTCTCACGTGTGAGAAAGAAAGACCTTGTTTTCAGGTCTGCCTTATTTTATAAGACAGCAGTGGTGGTGCTACTCTTATTATAATATTAGGAGTTAGAATACTAGTTTAGGGGGTAATTTTAGATATGTGAATTGAGGTTCCTTATAGATTAGATTATGTGGCTGCTTTAACCTCTCATAGTGTTGCCAACTTCAACACCAACACACCTCTCACTATGTTAACTTACTTCTCCCTGAAGCTCTTTCCTATGATATACAGAATTCAGTGCTCTACAGGGAGCTGTAAAATGTCTCTCAAATTGGCTGAGGTAAATCAGTGCCAGGATGGCTCTCTGCCCAACCTGGCTAATCCTGCTGAGAGCCCCATGCTAACCTGTTGCTGCTGCTCTCTGGTATTGCAGTGGTGTAGCACTGCATGGGGTTGCATCCACGCACCAGCTATTTTGGAGGTAGCTGTGTGTTTCTAACATATGTTGCATTTTCTGGATTTAGATTGTAGTGCCTATCTACTTTAATTAGCGCCTAACTATCTACTTTAATTAGCGCCAGTACTGTATTTTCCCCATGTGACTGTCTCCATCTTTACATGTCTAAATCTGTCCAGTACATCATATGGTGTTACTCTCTTAACTGTCTAAACAAATGGAGCTTTTAATGGGTCTGTTGTGTGAAAACTCATGTGTACACATCGAAACCTTTGCCTTTCTATTAGTAGTTTCTGCAGACAACTACAGGAATTAGACTGCTATTGGAAAATCAATACAAAGAGGACTCAAAGTCAAAGGGAACACAGTTTGGGGGGTTCTGAGTGGATATTTATGAGAGGAAAAGATTGATCATCAAGACTATGCATTATACAACATCCTCTTTTATATCTAGCTTCAATTGCCTCTTCTGAATGATATGCACGCTGATTAAAAAGGAAAGCAACCTGGCTGAATTCTCTTGTTACTCATTTTCTGAGAAAATTAACCAAACAAATAAAAATAATGGCATCAGGACTTAGGATAGCCCCTGAGTAGCGCTTTGCTGAATACAGCCAGTAATGCCAAAGGATTAATATAAATTCCTTTTGATAAATCCATCATACTCCAAGTGATATCAATAGAACATGCTCAGGTAATTCCAAGTACAAATCAATTACAAATTAGAAATACTTCTTCTGAAGGGACCTGCTCCATCAGAGTGTCACTGACTTGTATCCATCTGGCACAAAAGCTCATTTCCCTGTTTTCAGATATTTACTGTCATATTTTTCCCAGACATATATTCCTGAATGGTCCACAAAGGACAGAAATTAATACCACCACCAAACACAGAGCAGCAATTCCAGTTCAGTCAAGGCAGAAAAAACTTGCAAGAATTGTGTGTGTATGAAATGGTGCTCCCTTATTTCATCTTCATCAGATTATCAACTGTCACTAAATAAAGCAAAATAAAGCCTGCATACTTGCCATCAATTACTCTGTTATACTCTGAACCCTTTCTGAATTGCAGACTGCTACAGGAATTGAAAGCTGTGATCTTTCACAGGTGCTTCTCAGATGACATTGCATTGTATCATTCTGTTATACCAGTGAACCTTACTCAGTGAAGCCTTGCATTTAAATTTCCTCTATCCTTACTGTCTTGTGAAAACTAGGGTTTGATCTGTATCGTATGCATTTCTTCGTTATTTATATCTTCACAAACTATCAAGTCTGAAACATTACAGCTGAGAAATTTGACTTAATGAGAAGTTACTTAGAGAATTTACTTAGGAAAAATATGTTCAGATGTTTCTAAGAATAAGAGAAATATGTTTTGCATATGTTAGAAAGAAAATCCTACCACTGCAAAAATGGGAAGTCATAGTGTATCTGTTCCTTGGAGCATTGGTCTTTGTTTTTTAGGAGTGTGGGGTTTTCCATTACCCTAGAAGGCTAGAGATCCTTCTGTAACCTCAGATTATATGTGCTCAGCAAAGGAGAGCTGCAGCACTCTAGCAGCCTGGTGCAGACATTCCGAAACAAGGTACTAGCAATAACTGGCTGTGCAACCCTGAGTGCACAGCCTTGTTAGCAGGACATTACCTCCAGGCTGGCTGAGCCAGTGGGTAACCAGTCCTGATCCGGCCAAATGAGGCTCTCTGCCCAGAACTGCCGGAAATACCACCTCCTTGCGCTCTTTATCTCACTTACTGAATTTGGTTCCAAATCCAGTGCAGGAATAGCTAGTGCAGAACCAATGTAAACTCATTTGGAAATTTTTAGCAGCTATCTCTGTTCCTCTGTAGAGAGGAGCATCCTCTTCTAGCCCTGGGGAAAGCACCTCTATGCTCACAGTGTCCTTCTGCTGCAACCATTGCAATTGATAGGGAGATTCAGTCTGAGCAAAAGCTGGACCTAGTCTGGATGTGGTCATGGAAGAAAACAGATTTTGACAAAGATCCTGAAGCTCTAGGAGAAAAGGCAAAAGAGTGGGACAAAGTCGAGGCAAGCAGAGGATAAGGACTGCTGCAGTGAATATCACTCTGAAAATGATTGATTCTGTGTCTGCTAGCACCAGAGCACTGCTACATGATGTCAGGCAGATTACTTGAACTACAGGTGGCCACCAAGTGCTCTTTTTATGCTTGATGTTCAGTTTGAGAGCCTGGGGTCTGATTTGTAGAAGTACTTAGCATTCATAGCTGTGTCTGAGGTCAAAGGAAGATATGCTTCAAACATACAAAGCACTGCATCGTGCTAACTATTTCACCAAGGCATCTCAAGGCTGGCAACCAAAATTAATTGCTGTATTTAACCTTATCTCTCTGTGTCTCATTTCCCAATAAGTAAAATGGCGATGTTCACTACAGCTCATGAATGTCATTCGTAAGTTTTTATAATATGCTGTAACAGTGAAGGCTGTAGAAAAGCCTGATGTGATGTTAATAATTTCACATAACGAGAAGGATTTAAATAGCTTTAAACAAAGCTGGCTGAACATAGAGATTAAACATAAAGTGAAGGGCTGCACATTCAGTGAGCAGTGTCTGTCCCATGCGCGGTATAAGGCAGTGGTCCTCTGAGTAAAACAGTATCATAACAACTAAAGGCTAAGTTGTAAGACATACCCTCTACAAGTCAAAACAAGTTTGTCTGAAAATATTCTAAAGTGTCAACATTTGACTTTTACACCATAGTACTCCTTTAATGTGGGGTTTGTGTTTTGGATTCTTTGGGTTTATTTGTGTGAATGGGAATGTAATAAGGATGTATATATGCTTTAATTGCTTTATGCTGTGCTTGCAAAATCATAAGGGATTTTTTTTTAAAGCAGATGAGTAACAGGAATTAAAAATAGGAAAGCAGTTTGCACTGTAACAAGCTACAGCACAAAGTAAATAGTATTTATTTCCCTGAACATTACCCTAGCTAGACACTCTAACACATCGCACATAGGTGTGATAGTTCATATATGCGAAAATAGAGAATTTTACAGCTAATTTATACATTTAAGTATATATTTCAAAAATAAACATTTCTACTCTTCCTTCCAAGAGGCATTTTACCCATTGATGCTTAGAAATACATCAAGATCTCTCAACAGTACAGTCTACTCACTTAAATTGTATTAATTGTCCTCCATTGATTGGGCTCTTTTTCCATTTTGTGATCTCCTCCTAGAGATCAAAGACATTCTTTGCAACCAGAAAAATGAAGATTTATTGATTCACCTTACAGGTGTTGTCTGTCTTCTCATCAAAGGATCCATTTTTCTCAAATATTCAGTGTAAGTACTTACCTGTTTCTCATCTGCAACAGCAATTAGCACTATTAAACTAATCTGCAGTGTCATCATCCAGACAAAATAGGAGATATGGAAGTATTCAAAAGAATATAAACCATTAAAACATCCATGGAAGCAGTGCACTTTAAGTTAGGACCCAATAGTTCCTAAGTGTTTCAAAGCAACATTTGTGAGAATTAAGAAGTGGTAGTTTAATAATTAAATTAGAGTTATAAATTTATCCAGTGAAAGGTGTTGGCTATTTCGATTTTAAGTGAACTGTAGTCCTAAAGATTTAGCCCAAAGTGACTTATTTTTTGTACCCTGTTAGTTTTCTCTTTTTCAGAAATGAAGTGTCATACCTACCTTTGTTTATGCTACAGGTTTTGTGTAAGACTGTGAAGTATCTGTGGATTGATGTTGCAAAACTAAAACTAAACCCAGGAGATTCCTCTCCAGACTAAGACGGTCTGCTGTTTCTGGCCATATCTGGGTAATTTTTTACCAAGGAATGCTATGAGAATGGTTATTTATTGTTAGATTTTTGTCTTTGTGCTCTTATCCAAACCAGCAAGATTAATTTCTGTATTTCAGCAGATGCTCTTTGCTGCTGGTTACCAACAAAAAAACTCTAAAGCCAGTAGTGTTAGATCAATCCAGGCATTTACCCAAGCCTTTCAGGCAAGTGGCAAAATCATCCGACTGCAACCTCCTGAGCAAAATTTCCAGCTGCAAGTGTGCAAAGATTAGGAGTCAAGTTCCCAAAACTGGAATACCCTTTTTAAGCCTAAAAGAGAAATGTGTGATTGCTTTTTAATTTCAGACCTGGCAGATTGCACTTGGGACGTGATTTCCTACTTTTCTCTCAAATCGCAGTGGATAGAACTTTGCTGTTGTTTAGAAATCAAGACTTTCATGTGACCCTATGAGCAATATCTTGGGAAAGCCCCCAGCTTCCAGCCAGGCCCATAAAACAAAATGGTGAACTGGCATTACCACCCCGAGCTCTCCTCCCTCCACTGCTGCACTGGCAATGCCGCCACATGAGAGAATGAAACATATTTCTGCTTCAGACAATGAATGCCCAAGAGCAAGAATAGCTCCAAAGAAGCCATGAGGACATATGCTCTATAAAGAGGATGAAGCTATTAAGCAGCTCAGTGCTGAGTGAATGCAATTCACCTACCAGTTACAGGGTTGGAAGCGGCTATCTAGGGAAAACAGCATGATTGAGTAATTAGAAGCTGGATCATAAGCCACATGTACAACGGGGGGAGCAAATTAAGGCTGCATAAGCAATCTTACTTTTTAATTTCTGTGCTTGACTAAAACCTCTGCTTTAATCATCCCAAAGCTGCACGGTCCCACTCTTCCCGCATAAATGATGTTACACGACTATAAAGGCAGCGGATCTTACCGCTTGCGTTAGGCTCATCTACATAACCCTAACGCTGGACCCCGGCGGGCCGGGCCGGTGGGGCGGCGTTGGCTGCGCCCGCAGGGGTCGCTGGCGCGGAGGCAGCGGGCGCGCGGCGGNGAGAGGCCGAGCAGAGAGCAGGAGCGAGAGGGGCGGCGGAGGAGGAGAGGAGCCCCAGGGAGCGGGATGGTGACCACCTCCTTCCCCTCCCCTTAGCGGCGCTCCGCAGCAGCAGAAGCAGCCGCAGCGCCGAGGACTCTCGCCTGCCGCGGAGCCGAGGGCAGCCGGTGATGGGGACGGGACGGGTCCCCTGAGCTGCCGGGAACTTTCCCCGCCGCAGGCAGCCGGAGCCGGGCAGGCGGATGGAGGATGCGCTTCCCTCGGCGGGCTGCGTGACCCGGCGGCGGCGAAGGGGAGGATGAAGAAGAAGCAGCAGCACGGCGGAGGGGACTGCCCGGCGCCCCGGCCCCCAGCGGCGGCGGCGGCGGGAGGGGGCCCGGGCCAGGGCGGGGGCTCGAAGAGGCGGCGGCCCCTCTCGCTGCTGCCCTTCCTCTCGCTGCGCGACTACGGCTTCTGCATGGCCGCCCTGCTGCTCTTCTGTTTGGGCTCCCTCTTCTATCAGCTCAACGGGGGCCCCCCACACTTTCTGCTCGACCTGCGGCACTATCTGGGTAAGGGCAGCCGGCGACGAGGACTTGTTGCGGCTCTTCCTCACCTCCGGTAGAGGCTGTGCTGGGGCCTCCCTGCGCCTCAGGAATACGGCCGGGGGTCAGCCGGGGGCTGGGGCGCCAGTGGGCTGCCCGAGTGGGGTTTGGTGGGGTCTGACCTTGGAGTGGGACTGGCCGACGGCGTCCCGAGAGCCGAGCGTGGGGGCGTGCCATCCCAGAAGTTCGTGCTGGCGAAAGCAGAGTCCCCTCGAATCTTTCTCAGACCCGAGACCGCTCTGCACCTTTGTGTGCCCGGTCACCGCGGCAGAGCGCGGTGTGCTGGCTGCCTGGGGCCGTCGGGTCGGTCCGAGGCGGCGGCGGAGCGGAAGGCAGCGCTCGCTGCCCGCGGGTCGCGCACCGGGGGAGCTCGGGTGCAGCCGCCTTGTCAGCGCCTCCCCGCCCGCTGCTGAGCCCCGGAGAGGAGGAACCGGGGTACGCATGGCCCATAGCAGAAGATGCTGTTATAAAAAACCAAGCAACTAACGAGCAAACAGAAAATATCCCCTGAAACCCAAACGTACACTTCTTGAACCAAGCGTCCATCCTTGTGTAGCAGGTTTGCTTCTGGAGAGAAAGATGTGCTAAGCAGGGTCAGCGCAGCAGCTCGCCACAGCCTGCGTAATCCCAAAGGAGGTGCCCCGGTGGAGCAGGTACCAGCCCCGCACTGTGGCCCGTAGTTCTCATCCTCATGCTGACCGCAGGTTTTCACGTGTTTTTTCTTTGTAGCCAGTTTCTATAGCGCTAAATATTGCTTCTCCGTTTAACAGAGAAGTTGTTTGAGACAGTGTATCGTGACGTCGTGGAAGTGTATCAAACTGGCAGGACAGTTTCGGGTGGTTGTAGGATAAGAGGGAATGACTTTAGACTGAAAGAGGGTAGATTTAGTGTAGCAATTAGGAAGAAATTCTTCACTGTGAGAGTAGTGAGGCACTGGAACAGATTGCCAAGAGATGCTGGGGATGCCCTATCCCTAGCAGTGTTCAAGGCCAGGTTTTACTTGTCTGTGAAGATAAGTCTTTGGTGGTACGTGCTGCAGAAGGACAAGGCATAAGAGACAGAGTTAGGTTGGAAACAAAAATACAGTTCTTATATTTCAGAAAAATAAGCTGAAAATGTTTTTCTGTGTGTGCATGTTTTATGAACATCTTGAGAATACAGTTCTCTGTGTGTGTGTTGCTTTTCTTTACTGGAAAGCTATTCTATGTCTTAAGTTAACTGGTGAGAGGGTATGGAGAGGCAATAGGACGAGAGGCTACAGGCACAACTTGAAATGAGATAAATTCCAATTAGATTGGAAAGAAGAAAAATTTCAACATGAAATTAGCCAAACATTGTAACAGGCTACCCAAGGAGTTTGGGATATCCTTGTAGATACTCAAAACTCATCTGGACAAGCCTCCGAGCAACCCAATTCAATTTGTCCCTGTTTCCTTGGGGGATTAGGACCAGGAGAGCAAAAGCCACTTCCAGATTATGTTATTCTGTGGTTCCGCTGTAAAAGGTCAGTGAAAATTCAAGTGAGAACATGAGAAGAAATGCTTTGAATATTACTTCACAAACAAAACAACAGTTTTGGCTGGAATGTTAATGACTTTATTTTCTTTCTTTAATGTTACAATTAGGAAGAAATTCCTGCACCAATGAGGAAGCTGACAAATTTTCCACCACAGAATCGCAGAACTGTTAGGCCGGGAAGAGACTTCTGGAGGTTGTCTAGTCCACCTTCCCTTCCAAGGCTGGGTCACCTAGAGCAGGTTAAACAGATTTTTGAATGTCTCCAGATAGGGAAGCTCCAGAACATACCCGGGCAGCCTGTTCCACTGCTCTGCCACCCTTAGCGTAAAGAAATTCTTCCTTATGTTGAGATGGAACTTCTTGTGTTTCTGTTTATGACCATTGCTCCTCATCCCATTGCTGAGCACCACCAGGAAGAGTCTGGCACCATCCTCTTGACACCCACCTTTGAGATATTTATATGCATTCATGAGATCCCCGCTCGGTTTTCTCTTCCCTAGGCTAAACAAGCCCTGCTTATGCTTCTACTAAGGTAGAAGAAAATGTTGCTTACAATTGATTGAGTTTTTCATGGGATTAAACACAGATCTCTAGTTTTTAGAGGCAAGTTTTTGTCAATTTTTAAAATTTTAATTTTCATCAAGTATAAATTTTGCTCAGCTTGAGTGGGAAAAAAAAATGCAAGAAATGCAGGATTACTCAGCTTCTCACTTTGTGGCCTTTTGACTGCTTTTGAGGGATCCAGGAAATAAAACTAAGATCTGCTACCCTAACCACTCTAGCCAGTAGTTGCGTGTCTGCTGGAAAATCTTCTGAGGCCTGCAGATGAAAGGCTTGGAAACCACTATGTCTTGGAGGATGGGTCATGATAATTTTTGTGAGGTGCTCAGCAAGTGCAGAAAAGCCTTTGTGTATGCCTGAACGTGCTGAGCCTCTGGGGAAGGAGTGCAGTCTTATTTGAAAAGGGTTTAGGGTTCTTTTGAAGTGTAGGATTCTCTCAGGATAAAGTAGACAGATCTGTTCATTTCTGTTAATGAATTTCTATATTTGTTATGTCGATTAGTATAGGATTTTCCTTTCTGTGCCTTGGTGACTTGGGATATTAAGGAGACAAGAACTTGCCTAACATCCTGCACCAGGCTAGTGGCTGAGAGGGAAGCAGAGTCCTTGTGGCTGGAGTTCTAGTACCCACTAAGCAAGCTGTGCTGCTTTGCAGACAAGTGGAACATACTCTGGCTACTAAGCTGCCTGCTTGCAAGCAGCTTTCTAAAGTGACTTTACATTTCCCTGGTCTACAGTTTCATTAGGGTTTCCAGAGTTGATCCATGTGGGTGTTATTGCTGATCATTTTATTTTTTCATTTTTTAACTGAGTGTAAGTTTTACAAGAGTGGTGCATACTCCTTGAGGTATCCAGCTGTGAAGGTTTGCAAATTATGAACAATTTTTTTGTAACCAATAGGGCTTGTTGTCTTCCAGAGAGCTAGCAGAACTGTTTGGAGGGATGGATATTGGACATCCAGTCCTGCTAACTACCAAAGCCCCACATATACACATGTGTTTTATACAACAGTTGGACCAGTCAAGTTTCACAACATTAAAAAAATTAAAGTGTTTTTTTCCCCCCGAAGCCAAAGGTCCAGTGTACAAGCAACTCTTCCCTTGCAACCCACAATTTATGGTGTTAAAATTTAAACACCCAAACAAAAAATGAGCAGTTAGTTTGCAAACCACGTTTGCAGTGTGTAAATTCTGCAGTCACCTTCGTTGTATTTAAATTTACAAGAACCAAGAAGGAGTAGCCTAAAGGGAATATTGATTTCTCTGTTACTACACCAAGTAATTGCTTGGTGATCTCCATAATGTGGAGAGGGGTTGTCTGTGATTTTAGAGCTTTTATTTTCGTTTGCAAGTTTTAGTGCATTGCTCATGGTTAGCTATGTTACTATGTTACTGCCTGGAATTTTTTACCTGAGAACTTGAAAGGAAGTTCCTAAGAAACGACAAAAAACTTCAATAGTGGTCAGGATAGAAGTCACACTTGCATCAGGCAGGTCTGTGCAGAAAATAAAATCAAGGCAGCGCAAAAGCACTGAGGTCGAAAAGCATTTTGTTTTTTTCTTAAGCCTACATCGTACATTGTGGAGGAAGGAGAAGTTTATTTTAAAAAGAGTGAATTGTGGAAGTTTGCTAGTTGTATGAACTTCCCTTTGGAGAGGGGGAGATGAGTGTTTTCAGAATATTCAGAATACTGGTGATTTTATTTTTTTATTTTTTTTTTTTCTCCCAGGTCAGCCTCTCTGTTGTCTTGACACTATGCACCTCTGTTTTTGTTTGATTGCCACACTGTTTTGGGGAGAATCTCGGAAAAACGTTGTGGCAGTTTTTAGGGTAGAGAGTAGCTGTATTTAGAACTTCCACTTTGCATCACCATCTCTTCTCTTTTATACCGGAGTCACCTGGAGCAAATTAGAATGGAGTAGTAGATACAAAGCTGTGCTTTGTTATTTATCCCATTCTGACTTTAAGCTTATAATAGTTCAGAGTACAGAAAGGTCTGTGGGAAGCTAATGGTTTCTGCTGTCTCTTCTGGATGTGGTTCACAATAACACAGCTCAAGTTTCACATTGTAGTCATCCCATCAGGATACATCGAGAGCCCTGGTTTTCAAAATAAAGTTGGTGGGTTATAGATGTTAGCGGACTATTTCTAAAGAATCTGTGTGAGATACTTAAAGGCACATCTATTGCCAGTAGGCTTAAATTTCCTGTATTGGGGGTGCATACTAGTCCTGGACCATCTACGAGCTGCAAAAAACAAAGTTTAAAAACTGTCAGGCTTTCCAGTAATAAACTGGAGTACTGGGATTTGCACAAATGAGGTCTTGCTTGCTGAGTCTGCCAAGGTAATCCTGGCTTGCTAATCGAAAACCAACTCCAGCAGCGGGAGGAAGTGAGAAGAGTCGTTCCTTAGATGAGTAAGACAGAAATCGTAAGTCTTGGACAGCCCAGTGGCTTTTGGGGAATGCACTAGGGACTCCATTCCCCTGCAACTGTGGTGATTTTGCATTGCTTTATTCTTCCCTACTTTAACTTGTGATATATACATGCGTCAAGTTACAGAAATGAGAATTCTCAAGGACTGGTAGCAACCCTGTAATGGCCAACAACCTTTTGATCTTCAGTATTTGCTGTGCAAAGTCATTGTTTGTGTCAGTTAAAGCATTTCCCCTGTTGAACTCCCCAGGAGCCTGCCAACAAGTACACCAGTTCGATTGCATGTAAAAGTTGCCTGTGCTCTGGTTTCCTATGCAAGACAAAAGACTTGAGTTGCTTTCCTCAAACAGTCCCTACATTGCTCTCTGCTCTCACTCTTCATGACACTGGAAGCTCTCCTCTCAGGTATTTTGGCCAGATGGACTCAGTAGGCCTAAAATTGTCACAGTAACAGTTATGGGGGAATATAACCATAATAGAAGCAGAAAGAAATCTGAATATTTGAAGAGGCTGTAACAAAAGTCTCCAAAATATTTAAAATTAAACAGCAGGTGAAACTTTATTTAAATAAAAAGTTAGTATGAATTGGCTTTATTTTGGTAGGGTGTTGTGATTGGGGGGTTTTTTTGGTTTTGTTTTCTTTTTTCCTGATCTGTCTGACTTTTCCCTGTTAACATGTTGAGAGGGACAAAAAAGAAAAAACAGCTATCCAAGGCAAACAATCAAAGTGATTGTCAGTGTTTTATATGCAAATTCTATTTATAAGTTTAAGAAGTTGGTAATGCAGTATTTATATCTAAAATAATGTAAACCACGGAATTCTTCAAACAAGCTTTTCTAAACAGCAGAAGCACTTACCATGCTTTATTATTGCAGGTAGACAGCATGATGCTTTTTCATGGCCAAAAAGAGTTGTCTCATCTAGTTCTGTTTTGAGCATCATGAATACTTTGCAGTTCCGAAGGGCCTTCAGGTGTGTGAGTAGGAGAAACACACTAAAGGAAAGACAGCCTGGTCTGTGGGTGAGACTGACTATGTGGTGACACAATACTTATTTCTGAGATGAATATGCTTTTAACAAAGCCCTGGTTATGCTCCTATTGACAGATATTTCTCTTATTCTTCTCAAGAATGTGTAGTGCTCTCAAAAGAGCTCTTCTCTAAAGCCTTTTGACTTTTCTCTGACTTTTCAATGGATTGTTTAGAGGCATTACACTTGAAATTTATTACATTTTAAAATTCATTAACATTGTGAGGGACTGAAAGATCAGTTTAGAAGCTTCCCAAAAGCCTTGAAAACAGATGATCTGAACCAAAATGGCAAGTCTGTAGCTATATCTTTCTTAATTAGCTATTCTGTCCTCCTTGGGCTTCCTTATTTTGTAATCATGAAAGCCATACAAATTATCTTTTAGATAAAATATCTTTGAATTTCCAGTTATGTTGCTAAACTCTAAAGTTATAAGTGAGCTTTTTTAGAAGACAAAAGAGGTGTCTCATCTCCAAGAAGCTTTTGTTAAAAATCTGCTCATCACTCGCAGTGACTGTAAGATTAACAAAGCTTTGCCTAACGTGTGGTGCTGTCAAGGAATACTCTACTAACAATCAGAATGCACCTCATTTTATGACCAAGGTCATAAAAGTCAAGCTTTTTCCTTTCAGAAAGATTATGTGGTCTCTGGACTATATTACACTGGCTGGCCAAAAACACTTTGTACAGCGAAGTCATAGCAAAAAATACTTAAGATTGTGTGAATGTGATAGTATTCTATATATATTTGGAAAATATATATTTGGACAGCATTTATTCAGGGATGTATTTTCTATTTTCAAATCAGACTCCAGTCTGTATATATGCAGCCATGTACATATTTCTTTTTCATGTTGTCAACTTGGTCATTTGATGAGGGATTTAAAGGATTAATTCAGTTTCAGATGCCAGGGAATATTATTACAGCTTTTTCAAAAATATATTCATATGGCTTTAGTTTACTTCCAGCTTATATGGTAGTGGTATGTACACCTCTGAGAGAATAAGCCTAGTGCTTAAATTGGATGCTCTACTTGGGCTTGAGGAGATGAAGGAGGCTTCAGTTCCCCTGCCCCTACAGATTTCATGTGACATTGAAAAAATTGTGTGTTGATTCTGTCCGTGCTTAATCCTCTTTTGTCTAAATGACACTTTGAAGATAAATGTGTAACAAAATATGATATTCTCAGATAATGTAGTGGTCATAGCCACAGTAATACTGACAGAAAAAAAGAAAAAAGATGCTTTTGATAAATCCTTTTGTTGTGGAGAGTTTTTTACTTTGTCAAAGAGATAAGGCAGATAGTGTTAGAAGGGAGCTCCTGTGTAGACTGAGGCAAAATCAGTGGTCCAGCCACTTTTCTTTCAAGGGTGTCACCACTGTTCATTATCACAGTCTCTGTGCAGTTTTACTTCAGGAGTTATCACAATAATTGGTTTCCAGTCTCATCAAAGGGCCTCAATTTTTAGATGTATCCTCATATAGAAGGCTTCATGTTCAGAAGAATATAACCACATCACTTATTTCTTAATTCCAGTGGTGCTGCTTGGACTTGATTTGCAAGATTGAAATGAAAAATACAGATTCTTGAGGCTTCGTTCACCCGAAGTGAAAGACAAGCACTTTGTTCTCTATCAGAGAGTACTTGGCCAAAGGGAATTGAGGCTGTTGTGAGGAAAAAGTGGTTGTTGCACTGGTTCTCATTTTTTCATACGGAATTAGGTAGGAGGAAGGTGGCTTTTGCTTAGAGATTTACAAAGAATGATAAGCATTGAAGGCTGCCAGAAAGAGAGATTCTCTAGTAAAAGTGACTCATATAGAAGCTTCAACACTTAATGCTCTGTGGGGAAAATAAAGGCAGTCTAATTCTTTTTTTACCCTTAACTCTAGTAAAGGATCTGAGATTAATTAACATCTGTACTTGCTCTACTGTGCCAATTCCTAATAAAACAATTTTGAACTCAGTAGCGCATGTCAAAATCAACTGTGACAATAAGTGGAAGTTCTTCATTTGTTATTTAAGTACAGGTCTCTATTATCAAAATTTGTAGAACACGTGGTGAAAGCATAACAAAGGGACTTGGTTTTGTCATGATTTTTGGTGAGAACACTCTGCAAAATAGATATGCAGGTCAAATAAATCCTAGGACTGTTCTGACACAAAAGCTTGAAACAATAAATAATAATGATTCAAAAGAAAAAGAACAACGCATTTATTTTTCTTACTCATATTTTTCTGGTATCCTTTTCTGCCCCTTTTTTCCAGATGCTAATTGATTCTTTCTCCCCCGTCTTCTTCTGATCCCATCATCTGAATTCATATATATCTAACAAGAGAGAGTTTCTGCTGTCTTTTGTGTCTAGCAAAAACCGAGAATTACTGAAATTGCTTGAGTGTGTTTTGTACGATAATCCCCACAATTTTTTGGACATAAATTTGGACCACTTAAGAAAGCCCTTCTTTCCTGGGTTGTTTCGTTAACTTTGTGTGGAAATATTTGCTTATTGTTAACTTCTGGCTCCTGTAACTTATTCAAGAAGAGTACTGCTGGTTATTTTGTTTTCATAGCTGCCCCTCTGTGCAAAGACGACTTTTCAGGTGAGATGCAAGAGTTTACATTTTCATCTTGCAATGTCTGTTGTAGGGGGGTTGTTTTGGAAGTTGTGACTTTGCACCTGCTGCTGCCCCTCTGTGAGCACTGTTCTAAATTGCAGAGAAGTGAAAGAAAGCCCTGTTTCCACTGTTACAAGTGCAGCCAAAGGGGAGAATAGCCAGTCTGTGTGCTCACGTGAGTGTGCATGAACACACTTATCAAAGTAGGCACTGCATTGTTATTCAGGACAGATAATTTCTGAGGATGTTTGCAGCTCTTGCTATTTGGGTTGTCTTTCCTGAAGAACTAAGAAAGTTCTAGTAAGGGGAGGTCCCCCAGTCTCCTTTACATGCTGTTGTATTTTTGGACCAGTAAGTTTTGGAGCTAGGGCTTGCAAGAGTCTAGGGCCTGCTTGTTCACAGCATGAGGGAAAGAAAAGGACAGGAATTCTTGTGGAATTGGTGAGAATAAAGTTCCTCTTTGGATCTTGCTTTAAGATTCATAGCCCTCTCAGCTATTTAACTGCATTTCCTTATTTTCTTATCAGTGAGGAAAGAGCCATTTTCAGGTCATTATAGTTTATTATAGATATATGATGCTAGTAGGATCAAGCCTTTTTGGAGATGACACTTGCCTGTAGCTTATTGACATTAACTTGGAGGGGAACACCACGCTTGCCTCTGCCTTAGTCACTGCTGCCTTTCCCTAGGCAGCAGAGGTGCTCTGTAAGACATAATCTGACTGGTGCAGCTTTTAGCTAATGCTTTTGGGTTTGTTTTTATATTATTGCTTTTTTAACTTTCAAGTGAAAGCTGTGGAAAGTGATGGCAGATGATTATTTTTAACCAGGAATGTTTTCCCCATCATTATTGGTGAGCAGGCAAATAGACTTTCAATCATAACTTATGTTTATATAATGAGGCATTTGGTTTTTTTTGTTTTAGAATCTGAGTTTGAGGATGTTTAGAGACTGGAGGGGGGATAGGAAGTGGAGAGCAATTATTTGACTGAAATTTATTTTACTGTCTTGCTCTCTAGAGCTCTACTGAGGGAAGCAGATCCTGTTGTGTTGAAAATAGATGTTTGGCTTTGTTTGTAACCGTGGAAGCACAATGATTAGGTTTGTGTTATGGTTTTTGAGAGCTAATGCTTTAGAAATAGACATTTGGATGCTTGCCAGGGCTTGCTACTTATCATACCTAATGATTCAAAGTAGAAATCATCAGGAAACTGGGATGGAAATCATGGTGCCCATGGCAGTTTGAGTAAAGAAACAGTGCACCTCTGCCATATGGAAGTAGTATGTTTTAACACCGTATGCAGAGTTTGTGTTGTTTCTCTGGGTTTTTTTGTCTATTCAGAATACGAAGTTGTATTCATGTGTTTCATGGTGAGTGCTAAGAATTCCAGTGCCTATGTAGTCTTTATCTTTATGCAAAGTAGCGCTGCAGGGGGTATCTATCCCTGCTTGATGGGTGGACTTGGTGCCATGTTTGTTTCTTCTCAAGTCTTGCAGTCTCATGAAAAGAGTGTTTGACAACAGCTTCGATATAGTCCAAAATGTTGCAGCAGATATTGTAAGGCAAAGGCTGTGAAATTGCTGTCTTTTCAGTTCTTTTCATATCTGCAGCTGATTGTTCTTTTCCTAGCAAAACTCCCCATACAAATGTGCACATTTCTTTTGTGTTGCCAGTTGGGATATGGCACAATAAGCAAATTAAGATGAATAACAAAATAGCAGGACCTCAACTCTGTATCCTGTGTTTATTTCTGGTTTTGTTGGGGATTTTTTGTGTGGTGTTTCATTTTGGCTTTATTTTTTGGGAGGGGTAGGGTGGAGGGTAGGTTTGTTTTGACTTTCTGGGGTTTTTATGATGTCAATTTTGGTAATTATTATATCATACATACATCCATATATGTGTATATATGTTAGTGAGTGGTAGCAAGTGTTGGCTGCTGTTAGGAACAGGCATGGAGGCAGGAGAGAGTGAGAGATAGCTGCAGTCTGAGGATGTATTTCTGCATATGTCTAAAAAAATGTTGAAATCGGAGGCAATTTTGGAGGAGAGAGAAGTTTTGATGTTTTATGAAAATCAAGGAGTAGCTGCTGTAGATATACATCCCCTGATTGTTGATTATTTTCAAAACAGTTTGATTTTTTTTTTTTTTACAGAACTAAATGATTTTCAGCCACCCTCACAGAATGGCTGAGCTTGGAGCTGGTGGACCATCTCCAGGTGGCTTTTGAATCCCTTTGAGGATGGAGACACCACAACCTCTATGATCAACCTATGCCACAGTAAAAAAAGTGTTTCCTGATGTTGAGAGGAAATGTACTGTGTTTCAGTTTGTTCCCACTGCCTCTGCTCCTGTTGGTGGGCACCACTGAAAATGATCTGGCTTTGCTGCCTTCTCCCTTCAGGTGTTTATGCATGTTAAGATCCTCCTGAGCCTTCTCATCTCCAGGTTAAGCAGTCCCACCTCTCTCAGCCTTTCCTCATATATGAGATGTTTCAATTCCATGATCATCTTCATGGCCCTTTGCTAGCCTGTCTCCAGTATGCCCGTGTCTCCTGCACTAAGGGGCCCAGGACTGGATACAGAGTACTCCAGATGTGGCTTCACCTTCTGGACAAGGGAGCCTGTTCTGAGAATGAGCAAGGGAAGTTCTTTGTAAAGCTGGGGATTCTTAGGAGGTCTTTTTCATCACATACATGAGGCAGAGAGGAATCTGAATGAATACCATATACTTGCATATTGTCTTTCTGTAGAAGATTTGTTTCTTAAATTCGTTTTTGGCTGATGAAATTTCATGTTGAGAACTGGATAATATTGCCAGTGTTTTACATGTGAAGTAACCATTCTCAAAAGTGTGATTGAATGAAAATTGAAGTAGTAAGTGCTTCTTTCTCTTACTGCAAGCTCTCTGCCTTGCCTCACTAACAGTGACCTAAACCTATCATTTAATTTCATCCATTGAATAATATTTTGCTGGCGGGTCAGTCAAATTCAGCATGAGTTATTTAATCTTCTGATAAACAGCCTTACTCTATTAAGCTTGTTGCATTTTCTCCTGTCTAGTTTTGAATCTCATCCTTGTCTCATCTAATCAATGAAGCAAATTTTGGCAAAGCTCTGTGATTCTTCATAATTCAGTGGTTGTCTAGCTTTTGCACTATGGAAACAGCTGACAGTTTTAGTTTTTGTTTCGTTTTTTTCTCTAGAACTCTTTGGTTATGAATGTTAGAAGCTGAAATAGATGCTATTTAAAACTATCTTTCACCTTCTGACCACAGCTCAAATACAGCTGAGGTTGACAGCAACTGGATCTTATTACTGTGCAGAGGTGCTCAGTCAGCTATGTGCATTAAGTTCATGTAGGTGGTTGTGAAGCAGTTGCTGGCACTGCCACTCCCCTCTTCACTCTGCTGGCTCAAGGATACTGCATATCATGGCAGTGTGAGAGTGTGTAGCAGAAGTGGAGGATCCAATGGGTTTTATCTGGTGGGAATTTCAGTACACTGGTGAAATTTCCTCCCTGTTTCTGCGTACTGTCGTTCTGGGCTTGGTGAAGATGTGTGCACTGCCCATGTTAAGTGCAAGAGGAACCTGGGATTCCTAAAGATTTTACTGAGGCTTATAAAGCTTGGGGAGTGCATGGACCAAACTATCCCCAAGGCAAGAGGTGTGCCTGTATAGTGATTTTCTTTGTAGTGCCCTGCTGCATAGTTAGAGATGTTTGTTTGGAGCTATTGTATTGATGATAAATCTATTCCTTACCAAAAAAAAAAAAAAAAAACACCAAAAAAAGCCCAAACAACTCAAACAAAAAAACCCCACCAAACCAAACAAAAAGCTAGTTTGAAATTTCCTGCTTAAGTGTCCTAGGCAAAGAAATCTTTCCAACTTCTATAGGAAACTGCTAATTGTCCTCTCTTCCTCTTCCCTCTGTCACTCCTGACTAGAGAGTACACCTCTCTAGTTATTATCTTCATACTGCAGTTTTCCTTTAGCCTGTCAAAGAGGAAGGTAATTATTAACACTTTTTATTATTTAAAGGGCACAGAGAGGATGTGCCTTCTTGGTATCATTTGGATGATCAACAGCAGTATCAAGAATAGGGCAAAGATTCCCTGCCCTAGGAGGTTTCCCAGGGCAGGGGTTTTCCCAGAAACTTATACAGCGTGTCTGATGATACACTGATGCTCAGCAATACAGAAACTGTTCTACTTGCCCTTATTTCAGGGCTTACCTCCCCCTCCTGGCTGGGATGGTTTGAGTTTGAACAGCCTGTGAGGTTCATGTCTGCACAATATTCCTGAGAAGTAATGAAGTTGCTTTCATCCTGGGGCTTTTGAAGCACAGGATGGTTCAGGAAAGTGTGAAAACATGTCTACAAAACGGTGGAGCTTCCGTTCAGGCCAGGTATGGAAACTTATATTTTCCTATCTGTGAGCAGCAACTTTGACTCTTTTCTCAGCTTGTTCCCAGTGGTAGGGAAGCCTGCTACTGCAGAGCTTTATGTTGGGCTCGAGACTCTCAAAATGACAGGAAAGCATGTGGGAGGGAGTGATAGCTGGGGCAAGAAAAAGTGCTGAAAGAGAAGGACAGGTTGCTGGGTAAAACTTTCCTGATTTAACCTAGAACAGCATATCTTTTAATACATTCTGTCTAAAATGAGCTTGTGAGAGACAGGAATAGTACTGGGAGAGCAATAAGTGATAAGTGGCATGTTAAGGAGCCTATTCCTACTGGAAAGTATTTCTTGCTGCTTTCTGCAGCTCTATTCAACACCCTTGTGGAATTTGCTCACCAAAGCCTCTACTGTGAGTGGAAAAAGTTGTATTTGTGACATGGGTAGATGTTAAAACAGCTGCTTCATATAGCCAACACAGCTCAAAACCTGTATGGTCAGCTTCAGGAATGTTTCCTTAACTTATTTATTCTGAAGGCAGAAATATTTGTTATACAAAGGAGCTCATAATGCAAGTGAGTATATTTGCTCATGCAAATTTTGCCAATCTCTTAGGCCCTCTGGTTATTTTTGGCTAAACTTTTACATCCACAGTTTTCCTTAACTCTGTGGTAACGGTTGTTGCATTGTATGAGAAAAATGACCAGAGAACTTGTTCTCGCACTCTAACAGAGTGATTGCCGTGTCATGAGCACAAAATAATGATGAAATTTTAAGGCAAATCAGCTGAATGGCTGATGCTCTAGCTCTTTGCTCGTGTAGCATGATCACGTTTTGGTTTGCAAAACCCGAAACAAGAAAATTTTCATACAGACTACTCTGGGTATGCATCCAAGCTTGAAATCTAATTGTTAGAAATAAATGTGGTGATCTCGGACTATTCTTTTGTGAATGTGGTCGACATCAAGGAAAATAAGAAACCCAGAGTTATTAAATATATTGTTAAGTCAGACTTAAAAATTACTAAATGTAGTATGTGATATGTCCCTGGTTAAAAATATTTGCTTTCTCATACTCTATAAATAACATCATAAGTATGGTTTATATACTTTCTCCAAACACTTCTGTTCTAGGCTGTTTGCATTCCTGATTTCTGACTGCACTAGGTCTCCTCTCCTCACTGGCAAGGCATCTCCCCTACTTCCAGTAATTCTCTTTGATTTGCTTTAGTGGCATACCTGCACAGAGAACAGTTCATGGGTTGCAGAACTGTGAAATTCTAGTGCCTGTTGCCACACGACTGCTAAATTTCGTAGTGCAAACCTTTGTGTTTTATTTGGTCCTGTTTCACCGGGGCTTGTAATACTGTGCCACTCATAGCTATAGTTTGGCAAATGCTCATGCTCAACTGGGAAAGGAAGTTGAAGGTTAGATCAAGGAAGAGGAAAACTGTAAGCATTCTTTCACTTTCTTTCACTATGTTTTTGGGCACCTATCACAAAGTGATGGTAGCACATATTTGAGGCTTATTGTGTTCAGGCTCCTGAAGCTATATTTCCTACTGAACCCCCAAAGAACAGTTTATAGAAAGTATAAACTTATGAAATGTTCTTTTGTACACTCTTAAATGAACTGCAATTTCTTTGAGAAAGAAAAATAGTTGCTTTACACCTTAAAAATCCTGGGGGAAAAAAAAAAAGTTTAGTATTGGAAAAATTTGTAGTAGACCACTAAAGTCAGAGTTTGCATCGATGGTTCTTATGTTAGTCTTACCAGCTTCAGTCTTTCTGTGACACAAAAGTTAGGTTTGTGCCAAGAATTACAGTTCAGTAGAGCCTGATGTTTATTTTCTTTAACTAGAAATAACAGAGTGTGTGACCAAAGTAGGGTTATTATACTGGCATATTGAAATTTCTTAGAATTCTCATTTCATTATTTAATATTATTTTATTTATGCAACTCTATCTTCCATTTGTTTTATTTGGAGTTCAGTCTATAGTGCCATGCTTTGTTTTTTAGGAGGAAGGCATGCTAGATTTGTTTCTTGAATAGTAGGTTTTTTTCCTGCATGTTTTTTAGTGTAGAGGTAGATGCTGGGTTACAGGACTTGTTCTGTAGTAGAAACAGACGTAGTCTCCTGGAGAAAATTTAGATGATAATACATGCATGTGTAAATACGCTTGAAAATAGAAAAAATATCCTAGGTTACACATAGTTTTATCAACATGATAAGGGTGGCATTGTTTATGAATAACATAAATCTGAAGCCTGTAAAATAAAATGTTTAAACCCATGCTTTTTTCTTTTCCTTGCTCCTTTTTGTAAATTTGAGGTAAAAATTAATAAAAAATGTCTATAAAGAATTAAAACACCTATGATTGATCTGCTTTATCCATGAGGATCAGATGAGAAATGTCTAATGATATTTGTCCTTCATCTGTGGTAATAGGTAGCTGGTATTGAGCAAAGATTGGAGTGGTTAATAAGTTCTGTGTGTAAGAAATGTTAAATAACTTAGTAGATTGATCCAAAATATCCTCTATATGTTTTATGCAAATTTTTCTGAAGATAAAAATGTCCAGGTTGCCTCTGAATATAGGTGCCTATGAAGAAATTGCTATGAGGTATTGTTGAAAGTAACTTACGGTGCTTTTCTTTTGGAATTTGGGAGCTTAGACAGCAGTGAATGTGCTTTATACTTCAAACTCCTTAAATATTTTCAAAAGTTACTACATGCAAACTCACCAATGACTTTCTGATAAGATCTGCATTAAATTCTCCCTAGGTGGAGTACAGAGGCATTGTTTGAGCATGCAGGGACGGTGTTAGGACAGCCAAAGCCCACCTGCAGTTGAATCTAACAAAGGACTGTGAAGGGAAACAAGAGGGGCTCCTACAAGCTTATCAGATGCAAGAGCAAGGAGAATGAGGGCCTACTGCTGGATGGGGACAGAAGAGGCTGAGGGACTTAAAGCTACCTTCATCTCAGCCTTTACTGATAAGATTTGCCTTCAGGAATCTCAGGCAAGAAAGACCACTACTGGGGACAGACTGTTGCCAGTAACACACAGTGAAAGAACGAGAGACAATAGTCACAGATTGAAATACAAAAAATTCCATTGAAACATCAGAACCCCCTTTTTATATGGGGGGGGTTGAGCACTGGCACAGGTTGCCCCAAGATACTCAAAAGCCACTTCTGAGCACTGTGGTCCAGCTGGCCCCACTCTGAGCAGGGGGTCAGAGTGAATGAGAGACTTTGCTGAGGTGCCTTCCCACTGCACCGTGCCATGGGGCTGTGCTCCTGGGATCTCATGGGGTGCGCTGTCCTTTCAAAAACTTGCTTAGGAGTAAGAATGAAAAGTCAGCTCTAGTGTAAAGCATGGAAAAAATGCTTCCTCTGGTGCTACAAAATGAAAGGGCAGATAAAAAGCATTCATCATACTACACTCTATTTCTCACTGTAGATAAGATTTTGTAAAATTAAGACTTTGAGAAGAGAGTACAAGTCCATGTAGCCAGTTTTCACCATTTGTGGTACCGTCCTTTGTGTGAAGCTGCTTAGTCTTTTATGTATGTGTACATTAAGGAAGATGGATGTGGTAGACTTGTTGCTGATTAGTGCCAGTTCTAGGAGCAGAAGTTGAGTCCTTCTATCATTCTCCATATAAAGCAGATTGATATGTCAAAATTGCATGTCACTTTTATGAATCACTTCTAAGACTTGAATTTTTTTACAGGACTCTGGAAAATTATTTTCTAGGAATTGATTGAATATGGAAGAATGTAATTTTTGTGTTGCAAGAGGAAAGACAGACTACTTGACTGCTAACTGTATAGCTTTAGAGATTCTGAATCTTACTAGCTCATTCTTTTAAACTAGAAGGTGGAATATGCTGCTGCAGACTTTTCTTGGTCGGATGTTCCTTGCGTAAGTTTCTTTTAGTGGCTGCATGAAATCTACCTGTTGTTTTGCATCGTGTCATTCTCAAGGATATAATGAGTGATTAAAGAGAAAAATAGGAAGTGACTTTGGTAAAAAACATGAGTTTATGTTGTACACACAATTAAATATCCAGTTGGATGTGAACGTAGCAATCAAGATCACTAATACCTGTGATATGCTGTAGCTGAAAACATCTATAAGTACTGTTTGATTAGGTTCTGTATGTATTCTACTTTTTTTTTTTTCCTCAAAAGAGTCTTAGATAATGTGTGATAGATAATGAGTGTGAGGGAGAAAAGGAACGGATAGGTAATCCAAGAGAGGATGTATATGGTCATGTTCAGAAGAGAACGCTCCTTAGCAATTCCAGTTATTATTTAACACTTTCAGCACAATTGCATTTTTCCCCTTCTTACTTAGTATGTTTTCCCTTTTGAGTCAGTAGGAGAGCAGTTTCTAAGGACAGAGAAGTAGTACAGTAAATCCATTGTGCCTCTAGGACATATTAACTTCAAAAGATATGATGCTTCAGTCTCCTAGTAGAAGTCAGACAGAATCTAGCCTGCTTGTTTGTTGGTTTGTTTTTTTCCTCTGACTCCAGTGTGATTCTGTCTTCCAAAGGCCTGGTCTAATTCTTTCAAGTGGAAAAATGTTGAAGCAAATTTGTTTCAATGAAATTGATACCTCTGGCAAGTTGGATCTAATTCAGATGGCTGTGCCAAGGATGGAAGTCCTGAAGCTTAAGGAGACAAAAGATAACAAAGGATTTTTTAAGTTAAACTCTAACTTCAAAAAAAATATAGCAAACTGAGCTTAAAATTGCATGTGGATTGAGAGCAGAATTGCTGTTGTGTTCATGTATTTACTAAGATGAGCAGTATTATTTTGAGATTTGGCACTGGTAAGCATTCCTATCTGAAGGAAGTTTTCTTAATTTTTGCAGTACTTTTTCTGTTTCCTGGAGTGAAGGAAGAGCAATTTGAATGCTTTTGCATCCCTTTTCCTATAGTCCCCTTTTAATTGTTAGTGTAAACTAGGTCATATTAACAGGCTAAGAGATTCTTGGGAAGTTCTAAAGTAAGTCTTTAAAGGGTCATGACTGAAAATATTGGTGCTATTTCACCAGGCCAGGCTCTGATATCTTTTCAGAACTTCAATGGATGCAGCTTCAACTTGGCACAGAGTTCTTTTTAATAATTCAAAAATTAAATTAGGAAGTATAAAACAAATAATATTGATATATATAATTGCAATGAATTGATTTTTCTTAATTTTGCCCATTTTCTTTTCCTCAAATGTCTTACTAGATTATAGAAATCTTTCTTCTGATGTTCTCCATTTCAACAGATACCAAGTACTTTACCTTTTTAAAGACTTTGCTGTCTTTGTGTGCTCTGTAGCTCTCTCCACTGGGTTGCCTACTGATTGCCTAAACCTCTGAACAAATGAATAATAGGAAAAGGATAAACCAACTAATAGTGACTTCTCAGCCTTTAACACGGAGTTTGCTGCTGAATCACCTTTGGGTGGGAGGTGAAGGACATTTCTGAAAACCCCTAACACCTCAAAACTAGGAAACAAAGGAAAATGAAAAGGATTGAATACTTAGAAGATGTCTTGTGACTGTAGTGGAAGGGCATCTGTCTGGAAAATTTTAATCCAATACATTAAAAAAGAGGGTATGAATTCTTAAGTAATAGGCCTGGGTAATTTTCCCTTGAAACTGGCAAACACTTTGTCACTCTGGGAACAGGACCCTGCCCTGTTAGCTGCAGCCCATACAGAAGGTACATCTCCTTTAATGAGGTACATTGACCTGTTTAAGAATGAAATTACAAGTTTTTCTGTTCTTTCGCTGTCCCTTTGTCTGACTCCTTGATATAAACTGGACTCAATTTCATTAGTGGACAAGCCAGACCAACAGGGTCTTCTTGAGAAGAAGGAGGGATTGTGGTATTCCACCACTGCCATTTAAAGCTGATGATTCTCTGCTCTGAGAAATAAACAGTAGCAATAAAGAGAGTCAGAAATACAGGTAAACATTAATACTGTAAAGTGAATTTTCAATCTTGCTTTATATTGTGGACTCATACACCATTTTTACAAGGGTGTTTGTGGCGTTTTTTTTGTTGCTCTGTGGAACTATATATGCTGTTGCAAGGAATAGGAGATTTCCCTCAAGTAACCTTTGGGTAAGAGTGGTTTCTCAGCACTTTGTGACATAGCAATTTTATGATACACTGGCAATGAGCATTTCTATATCCACTGTGTTTGCTTTTCTCTTCTACCCTTTCTTTGGAAGCCAGGAGCGTAAGAAACAGCACTAAAAATTTCTTCTGAAGTTGTATTGGAAATTAAATTTTTCCTACTTAATATACATACAGTACCTTGCATTGTGACTTAGTTTTAGTGTTTAAAAAAATGCTGACATGATTTCTTGTTCTTAGCTGTAAGAGATTATTTATTAATAATTTTTTTATGAATTGTGCTGCAGTTGGATTGTAATTTCCTTACAAACTGAAGGGATGAGTTGCAAAGTTAAAAATCGAAATAAATCCGAGCAATGTTGTAGAAACAATGCCAATCAGAAACTAACGCTAAAAATCCAGTACAGATATCCTAAAATGAATGTTTGAGACCAGAAAGAGGAAAGAGTCTAGGAGATGATTTTCATAATTATTAAATACAAAGTATTTAATCATTAAATGTAAACTTTAGTTTTAAAAAGACAGGAATTTACAAAGAAGGTCTCTTGTATAGATATAGGCAGGAATAAGAAATTACTCAAATTTTAAGCTTATTTCTGTCAGTATGCAATTCTCTGCACCACATGAACGAGTACCTAGAAACAACCCTGAATCAAATGGTATTCCAGAAAGTTAGTGGTGTTTTAAGCACCAAGGAGGAATGTTTGAAATTGTAGGAATTTCTGAGTATCTCTTTTGCTGTTCTGTTAAAGAAATAATTTGGATCTTCATTTCAATCTCTCTTTCTGAACGTGAATATCAATATGGTCTAATTTTGAAATATATTGGAATTGTCATCATGGAGTAGACATTTGCTACTAACAGTTAAGAAAACCCCATGATCTAAAGAGAAAAAATAACCACTGCTTACTTTTGGACTTGCATCAAAATACTTCTCCCTCTTCCAGAAAAATGTAGCCGACTGTAGCTGCCAGCTAATGTACAAACAGAATCGAGAGAGGGAACAGCTGTGCTCTGAAAAATAGCATAGCTCAAAGGCATCAGCACCCGCCTTGGCTTCCCTGGTGTTTGGTTTCAGGCTAGAATTATATATTTTGAGGTACTTTTACATATGTAAGTAAGCTTTTCTAGGTGATCTGTAGGATTAAAAATTGTCAAAAAGAAAAAAAAAAAAGTAATGACATGTTGATTTTTAAGAGTAACTTCATTCTGTATTTTTCTTACTTTTTGTGCTTCTAGCACTTATTAGAAATTTGTGATAGTCAGTGTTTGTTGAATAGGGTTTGTAGGTCCAGTATACCGCAGTCAGCATCTTTGAACCTATTTGGTGAGTGCATGTTGGCCAAACAGGTCCTATGCCCTGGTTCACCTGTATTTTGAGGAGTACCATCTGGAAATGGGTGACAGTTACCTAATAAAATATTTCTACTTGGTGGGAAGGGAGAAAGTGGTACCCCCTCAGTAGGAGCAAATGATGTGTGTCACGTTTCAGGTGGAACTGGAGCCGAATCTACATTTGGCTGATGTAAACCAAGATACTAAGTGGTGGCTAAAATTAGGCAAATTGCACTAACAGAAAAAAATTGAAGTGATGAGTATGAAGAGTGATAAATATGAAAGTGTGCATTCATGCAGCTGGCGTAGCAGAATGCACACAGAAAAATATCACTCTCTCACTGAAATGCAGGTAGAGCTTATGTGGAAGGAAATTTGTTACAAACTAGAAACTTTAGACTAATCACCTTCTAGTGAATGTAAATTCAATACTGCTGTACAATCTGACTCCAATGACTGCTTTAAGTGACTCCAGGTTTTTATATAATATGTCCTTCAGTTACTACTGAGAAGTGGCAGCATTTTGTGTCTAACACTCTTATGTGTTTTGTTTCCAGATGCCGCAGAACAGTATCTTATTTTTGAACTTTACAAAAATAAGCTTCAAGCTTTCTTTGCTTCAAGCAAAGAGATCATTTGTTTCCTGTTTGTTATGTTTTAGCAAATGGGCTGTGTTTTAGAAAGGGCGTAACACTGTGTTTTGTAGGTAATATGCATATAATTTGTCTTGCAAGGAAAAAAAATTGTATTGTAATTTCTGAAGAGATAACATGTTTCTGGATTCCTGTTACAAAGTTCTGATTTACTGCGGGAGTAGGCTTTTACTCTTCCTAGGGAGCATACCGTGTGTTGTTTTCTGCACAAAACCTGGTAATTTTCAAGAGCAAGACAATTGCAACTTAGTTTGCTGTCTTTAGAAACTTGGGTGTTGCTGTTGCCAAGTATACAAAGTAATGTTTTGCATTGGTTTTTGACAGTGACGCTAACTAGGTGCCAGAATCTGTCTGCTTCTCTGCTGACACCTTCCTCCTGGAAAGTCTTTCATTGCTGGGAAGGTGGCAGGCAGAGTAACTCCTTGGCCTTGCTGCACTGATGTCCTTAACCTCACCTGGTCATGGGACACCCTCTGGTCAGAGTAGAGGACCTCATCACCGAGTGTAATTTTAAGCACAATTTATTTGACCTAACAACATAAAAGTTCCCCAGTAGATGGACAAATGGCCATTTTTAACAAATGTTTTAAAGGACATGGAAAAAATAGGCATCTGGGTTTAGTAATGGCTTCTGTGAATCTTGTGACATGTTAGTAAATTTAATAGAAATTATATTTCAATTGATAGTGTCCTAAGTTATTCTTGTGAGACCACAATTCTGGTAGTTAAGGAGAAAAATAATACTCAAGGTAAACATTTTTAATTAACACCATCTTTTGTGGTTGCAGTAACGTTGCTTTTACAGCATTTCACAGCTTAGGAAGAGACTTAGAAGACTCAAGACTAGTAATTTGGTTTTAGTATTTGGGCTGAGGAGGTTGCCTTCCAGGGCTGTGATTTTTCTAGTGGTGCTGTTGACTGACTTAGGAATAACGTAGTCAGTATTATATGTTAAAATACTGAGTTATATTAGTTTAGTAGTCCTTGTTGGATGGATGCTGAATCATTTTTTTCTGATGGTTGCAGAATGAAAAAAGATGCCTTTGTAGACTGTGTGTAGTTCTTTCACTGCCGAATGCTGCCATAAACATCAAAAATGTCTTGAAAGCTGTGGGAGGAAACCTAAGGGCTTTATGGGTTATTGACCAGAATGCCAAAACTGGACATAAGCTACATGCAAAATCCTGCCCTCCCTCCAAAAAGCATGAACCTCTTCTGCAAGGTTCCCAGTCTGTTCTGGTCTCTGACTGAGGGGTTTTATGGCCAGCCATTACCTTTCACAATGGCACAGACTGTGTTTGGACCAGTACCCTATAGCTCTATGTTAGCTTTTATCTTGGGGTGTGTGAGAATAAGTTGTTATGTATTGCAGGGAATCTTGAAGCTGCTGACAAGGTCATTGGGGTCTGGAGGCTGAAGAGGGTGCTGTGTACCTGGATGCTTGCACCTGTGCTGAAACACACCAAGCATGTGGTCTCGTTCTATGCTAAATCATGGAGTTACCAGTGACAAACTGATACACAAACTGAACAGTTTAGCTGGTTTACTTTGTGAGATGTGGAATAAACCATGTGTTGGCTAAATGTTGAAGAATATATAAGCTGTATTTACTGACATTATCCTTAACTTTGGATTTAGATGTAAATGTTGGGAACCTGCGCTGGTGAATTTTCTAAATGATTTATCTCCTACCTATCAAAAGGGATGTCTTGGCCTTGATTATGATACCAGATCCTGTGTGTCCTAGCTGGTTTCATCATGCTATTTCTAGTTAATACTTGAATGCAAAAGTAAATGTTTGCTACTTTCCAGAACTTGGAGAATGTAATTCCCAAAAGCTGGAGATTGTAAACTGAATTAGATTTTTTAAATGCCATTCAGTCTGTTGAAACCTGATTGCAGCAAACTTCTTGATTTGAATACTGCCAAGTTCCCTTGGATGCTGTCTTTCTCTTTTGAACTTCGCAGATGTCAGATGTTTCTTTAGTGCATTCTATGGAAGCATTGAAAATATATGCATCAAACAGTAGTTTTATGGAAGCATTTGTAGCATAAAGCTGAGTGGAAACACTGTTCTATCTTGTGCATCTGCCCAGATGCTGAAAACCTTTGCAATAATGTGGTTAAGATGTTTTGTTTCAATTTTTTCCTGTATGTTACAGCTGTTGACATTTTAGGAATTTTTGTGGCAGCAATTCAGTGGAAGAAAACATGATTAGAGGCTTGGGATAGGAGAGACAACCCACATTCTATATATACCTCTACTACCGGGTATATTTGTTATGGTGCATAAAATAGCTTACCTTTATTTTGCCTTTTGATAAGCATATGGGCTCAGCTGTTTGTTTTTGAATAGTAAGCCAAACTGTGGTGGTTCTGGATCTGTAATTACTGGAAGGACTCTGAATATAAGCAAACCTACTGTTTTAGTGTTGTCTGAATTGGACCAAAATAAAGAGCTTTTAATAGCACATATCAGCAAACTTGCCTGTTCAGAAGTTGTTGACTTTATCTCTTACACTTGAATTTTAAATTTTATCTGAAGGTTCAAGATAATGTGGCATAATATCATGGAAATATGAGAGTGGGAGATTTTTGGTGTTTTTTGTTTGTTGTTAGCTCTTGTTGTTTAGTCAACAGTGGAAAGTTACAAATAAGCAAAAAAAATAATGCCAAATGTTATTTGTATTTTCAATGGCATAAATGAGGCATGGTGTTTGAAGAGGCGTTTCACCCCGCTTGTGGGGATGCTGGCCATCAGCTAGTACACAAGATGCTGTTTGCCAGAAGTCTGCAAACTCGTGACTTTTTCTTGTTACAAGTGATTTTTACTTGCAGGTCACCGTAGGTAATTTGCAGATTGAAAAGAATGCAGGAGGGAGCACAAGTTAAAGAGAAAAAATTGATGGTAAATTTTTTTGGAGTATGTGAAGTAGGTTTTATTGAAATGGAGATAAGTGTCTGTAGCTCTGAGGCAGCTATGGATTCATGATGCATTTTGTACTAATTGATGCCTTTGTGTTGATTAAGCTACAAGGCAAAGGACTGACTGTGAGTGGGAGATGATCTTGTGCCGAGTCCCTGCTCTGTATGTTAAACGTTGGTGAAGCTGTGATCACGAGTGTCAACAGTAATAATGTTACAACTTTTGAGTGCAGATGTTTTAGCTTCTAGTGTTAGCTGAGGTGAGAATTCTCCCCTCCTTCTCAGCCAATATTTTTTTCTGACTATGGATCACTAATCTTTTAGATGAGTGATTTGCTGAGGGATGTTTTTCATTTAATGTACTGAGGCATCCTTAAAAATTCATCTCTAGGAATGTGTGCCAAGGGCTGGGCACCCTTCTTGGGCAACCTGCTTTATCCTTCATGTTCTTTTTGCCTCTAGAATTGCCTTTCAAGCTTGCTTCTTTTTGGGGAGTTCTTAAGTCCAACTTGCATATTCTGGCAACAGCATGAGATTATGGAGGAGGTCAGAAAGGGTAGGTGTTGCCCAGCAGCTTTTGTTGTTGCCCTTGTGTTTTCTTCCAAGGATATGCATGAATCCATAAACAAATAAAGATGACAGGTTTGTTTCCTAAATGCTGTGTTCGAGGATGATTTTATGGAGACCAGCTTACTGAGCTGAAGAATAACAGAATGCTACTCTTGAGTACAGCTAGAGAGCTAGAAAGTTAAGAATACAGAAGTGTATGCCCCTACAATTCAATCCCCTACTACTGCAAGCAATTAGCTCACATAATCCATTTAAAAACCATTTTAAAACTAGGTAAGTTTGTTTACTTTTACATTCTTTCTGAAAACTTGTCATCAAACAACACTCCTCTGTTTAGAAAATTCCTCTAATTTCCAGCTGAAACTTTTTGCTCTGGCATCTTTATTTATCTTTGGTTTTGTGCCACAGTCTTTCTGTAATTTAAATAGCTCTTGTTTCTTTGAGCCTGTAAAAGCTAATGTAGTCCTTTCCCATAAAAAAATCCAGCACTTTTAGTTTCTGGCAAGTCTTCCTCCTTTCCTCTGATGGTGCTGGTAGCACTTATTGCACCTGTTTCTGGAACAAAATGGACAAGAATGGTTCATGATACTTTATATATTGGCTTGTGTGAGACTGTTCAGTGGTGTTACTATTTCCTTCCTCTCTATATATATTGGCTTGTGTGAGACTTTGTTCAGTGGTGTTACTATTTCCTTCCTCTCTATATATATTGGCTTGTGTGAGACTTTGTTCAGTGGTGTTACTATTTCCTTCCTCTACTGTATATAATTTTCCTGAGGCACACTTAGCTCCTGTTTGTCTCTCTTAACATTCATTATTATTTAGATATGGACATGCTAATAAATCTATTTTTCCTAGGTGAAAAGTTCATGTCCTATTAGGAGGGTCTTTCACTGTGAGTTTTTGCAGTATTTAGTTTCATCTCATTTCTGTTATTCTAATTCTCAGCATTACCACGGTTCTCCATAGACCAACGTGTAATCCTCCTCTGCTGACAGTTCTTTCCTGCTTTGTTCACTAGGGAGCATCATTATAGCTGTCCTAACCTTTGTTCCAAAGTAATTACCAAAATTATGCCGTCTTGATTATAGACTGCAGCATGTCTAAAGTAATTTGTGCAACTTGTGATTCTTACACAATGACCAACTTCTTTTCTCTCTTTCTCAAGAAGAAATCATTAAGCTCAGAGAAGTGGGTCAAATTGTGTTGCGTTTTGACTTGGTTTGGATTTATAGCAATTTTTCAAAACTGTAACAATTTTGCATTTCTTTGAGTATTAGACTAAGATCAAACAAGTCCTTCCCTCTGAATTTGCCATTTCAGTTACTTAGAACTGTAAATGTATTTGTAGTATAGGAACACACGAGGAAATTTTGTAAGTCTGAGGCGGATGACAGGAAAAATCTTAAGAATACTAGTTGGAACTGAATAACTGTTGCCATTGCTTTTCCCCTCTCTTTTGTCTATGTTTTCTGCCTTGTACCTGAAGATGCTCTGTGGTAGTTCATGTGTCCAGTGTGTTCCTTCTACAACCCTAGCAGAGTTCGCACGAGACCAAATTCAAGATAAAAGAATAAGATTCATGCATGGGTGATTGCTCTGAGTGGATCTTAACTAATGGCTTGACAAATCTCTTATTTACTTCTCAAATAGAAATACAAAATATTTGGTAATTCCCAATATTGTTATTTTAATTGGAAAAATATAGTAAATCACTGAACTACAAGAATTTAATATTTGTTCTCATTCAATTAAAGTATTAAAACTATTTTTTGATAAATCTCTGTTGAAGGAAGCTTAGTTTTGGAGTCCACAATTTTAGAAGGTCATGACAAGAAGTAAGATAGCTGAACTAAGTATGAGTAATACTTCTCCATTATAGCAGTTGTTGTGTATGTTGGGATTTAGAGATCGGATGGAAATGTTTTGTACCATAGAGTACTGCAAAGTCTTCTTGGTGGTATGGAACCATTGCAGCAGTTGCTGTAAGATCTGTGAATTTATGAATAAATACCACAAGTAAAATCTTAGTGTGTTAGATGTAAGCTGCTAATCTTTCCCTTTCTGTGTACCACATATAATGCATTGACTCTGGAATTATTGGCTGCCTTCAGAAGACTTTATTTTCCAAGAAGCATATAGAGTTACTCCTGTGAGATGTCAAAGTATCTCTTTCCATCATTTAAAAATATGACATACTTCTAGCCGTTGACCTCTGTCTCCTCCTAATTTTCTATGTCTGTTGAAGCAAATTAATTGTGTATGATGAGGATGTTTCTACCTCATAAAATCTCTGAGATCTGACCTATTAAGGAAAAGGAGGACTGCACAAATGTAAGAGAAGCCTTGTGTGGAACATGTGGATGGTTTGTTTTCCTTTTTGGAGTTTTCCAAGGTTGCCAAAGTTACCTGAGTGTTTTATTGCAAAGGAAAGCTTTCTGATGTTTCCTTATGCTAGAAATAAGAAGTGTTTGTCCTTGAATTTGGAGGTAGAGAGAGAACTAGGACGAGCTTCATTCTGGGGCAGGAAAGCCCTGCTGAAAAGACTTGCAAATATGTTTTTTGCAAAATTGACTTAAATCACCCTTATTGGTGTGTACACCTGGAGTGGCTGTATGAGCTCTAGTTCAGCCTGTTGAATTAAGCAATGATAACATGGCTGTGGGCTGCTTGGAAAGTAACATCTGCTGTTTTAAGACTATAAAATGTCTTAAGTAAAAGGAGTTTGCTTTCTTACAGCAATTGTGTCTATTTGGAAAATGCCAAAAAGGCTGTCAAGATGCTGAGAAGTGCATTAAGTGTTTTGAAGGACTTTAGCAATCTGCTCAGTACTGCTGAAACTGAGTTGCAGGTTTGTCCCGTTATGTGCTCTTCAGGTGTTTTGTTCTGAATGGAGAGTTAGAACAGCTGGTAGTGTCTTATGGGATGCAGAGAATTTTGTACTCTTGTAGGTGTACAGTACAGTAGAGATTTAGTTCTTGAAGCAATCCTTACAGTATTGGAGCATATACAACTTAGGTTTTTGCATACTTAGATAGTTCTCTTGCTTACTTATATGCAGTGAGAAGGATTTGAACAGCAGTGAGTCTGCATTAGAGGTGATGCTTCTGTCCTCCCTCAAAACATTTTTACTCTTTCAAAGTTGTTATTTCTTTGCAATTAGTTTTTCTTCTTTTGAGTAGCATGTTTATTCCAGAAAGCAGGGACTTTTGAGTGCAGTTACCTTTACTGCTGTTTCCCTGGAAATTTCTACTGTGTGAAGCCAGCAAAACTCTTTTCTGCTATTTGTGTGCTGGTTGCAGTTTGTGAAGTAGGTCAAAGGGTTTTGAAGATATACGAAAATATGAGACACACATGTTGGATTTTTCATAGTTAGGCGATTAGGTAAGAGAGTTACAATAGCAACAAAAAGGCAATAAACTGTGCCGCTTGCTGGGATCCCTGAGCTGTGGGATTTCTTGTGTATGCCTGAAGGACTTAATCTCTGAAAGGGAGAAAAAACTTTCTGGTCAAGGATAAAATGAAGAGTTGGTCTTTAATGGAAGCTTCCAGGTCCAAAATGTACATAGATGCCCCCACCATAGCACCAGTACCCCTTGTTCAGTACTAATCAATTATCGTATCTAATGGATACATCCAATCCTAACAATCTTTTGTCCCTCATCCTACCCCCCCAGGTCTGCCCCTTGGAACTTCTCCAGGGGGTTTTGGGGCTTCTGTCTTGTTTTGTCTATCCCATATCTTATTTCACTCCAGTTTCATGTCCCAAAAAGGATATCCTTACTGGAATCTGTTTTCCCCAAAAAGAGCATTAAGCAACACTGCACAGACTGTGAGAAAGGTTTTCTGCTACCCTAAGTGTGAGAAACCATGAAGCTATCCTAAAATCTAGAAATATAAAGTATATAAGAAATCTTAAGGCATCAGTCTTATTGTAGATTGAAATAATTTGCCTATAACATAGGGACTGTATCATAATGAAAGGTACTACTTCAGTTAATGTTTCCCAGCAGGAAGAAAAATTTGAACCTTTTATTTAGGGATACCTATTTCAATAATAATGATGTCACTTTTGTACTTGGCAGATGGGGGAAAAATAGTGAATGAATTGGCTGTTGCAGGAGAGAGCTCACTCGGATGTTGAAGGAGATGCTAGGGGACCAAGCTGCAGAGAATGTGACACTTGACATTGTGGCCGGTCTTCTCAGGAGGTGTAATACCTTCTTTCCCTTCCCACATCTCCTGCTTATCCTCTTTGTTTAGACAAGTAACTTTATTTGCAGGGACAGACTTACTCTGAAGACTGTGGTGGTTGTCTCATTACTGCTATTCTAGAGTGTCCTGATTGTGGTTGGGATAGAGTAATTATCCGCCTAGTAGCTGGTACAGTACTGTGTTTTTTGATTTTGGTATGTGAATAATGTTGACAGCACAGTGATGTCTTAGTTATTGCTAAGTAGTACTTATTCTAAGGACTTTTCAGTTTCTTTGTAATGATGGCCGAAATATAAATACGGGATGGCAGATTGACTGACGTACCGTCAAAAACCTGCCAAGGTAAGTGCTTACAATGTACTTACAATGGTGAAAGCAACGACCATATGGCTGAAAAAATATCCTGTGCCCCGTGCCACTGTCCAGAACACTAACCCAGGCCTCGAATAGCCAGGCTTACGGCAACCCAGAATTGAGTCAGACAACAGGACTCATTTCTGAAACAACATCCTTTCCAAAACAACCCAAGGCCAAAGAGCATGGCATTGAACATCCCCTACTATGCACCAGCCTCACAAAAAATTGAATGACGAACTGTTAAAGACTACACTGAGAGCAGCATGTGGTGAAGCCTTCATACGTGTAGGTCCCTTCCAGCTTGCCATATTCTCTGTGTGTGTGTAATCTGGATATGCATTTAGCAAAAGCCACCTGGTTAGTCAACACTAGAGGATTTGCCAGGTGGGCTGTCTCTGCTCAATAAAAACTTCTATGTACTCTAGAAAGGGGTAAAGTACCTGTAGTGCACATTAAAAATAGGATAGGGAAAAAAGTCTGGGTTACTTCTGCCTCAGGCAGAGGCAAACCCATCTATGGGATTACTTTTGCTTAAGGATCTGCGTGCACTTGGTGGGTAATGTGCAAGTTTGGGGAATCCTGATATGTGCCTTGAGGGGATTTGATTTTGGGTGAGAATAGCCAATGAATTAAAATGTGTTATGCTAATTTCTATATAACACTATGTATCATCACTTCTGTGGTGACTGTATGCCCTTCACTGCATTGAGCCCCTCATGATGCCTGTCTCTGCCACTTTGGCTTCGGTGATCTGAACCCAACTCCCTTTCAATTGCCCTATCAAAAGTATGACAGTAAAAATCACCCAGATTAATGAAAATTAGCTATAAAGAAGACCAGATGAGTGCAGAAGTGATGGAATCAGACCAGGCTTCAGTATGCAGCAACCCAACACCACACACCATCTTTCTTGCCCTGAAATACTGTTATAGCAGATGGGACTCAAAGTCATGGACTAAAATCTCAATGGACATTTTATAGGGATGGCCCTTAGACTAAGGGAATGACATCTGTGTATATATATTAAAAGACAGGAAAGATGATGATGGTTAAATGGGATGCATTAATAAGTGTGGATCCTAGGCATGATGTAAATGC